>PVJA010002303.1:0-109020 GCA_004027025.1 Myocastor coypus
GAAGAGAAGAGAAGAGAAGAGAAGAGAAGAGAAGAGAAGAGAAGAGAAGAGAAGAGAAGAGAAGAGAAGAGAAAAAGTTTTAATGAAAAAAGAATAGACCTCCTCTCTTAAGTGGGGTGGACATCTTTCCCTAATCAGCTGCCCTCATCTCTGAGAACAGACCCTCTAGAAACCATGGCCACCTCTATATCTACAGTGTCCCTGGTTTCCAGAGTGAAGGCCACTTTCTGGAAAGTGGCCTTGTCTCTATCACCTATCACCATAAGAAGAAAGTAGTCAAGAACTACAGCCCTCAGGATCCCACCAGACTCTTGAACCTTTGCACAAAGCTAAAAGGGGTCTCACCTGAGTGGTGCTGTCCCTCAGCGTGGGGGAGCGGCCCCGGCGCGTGGTGGTGGTGGCCATGGTGGTAGTGGTCTCCATGATGGTGGTGGCCATGTCAGCCAGCAGGGTGGTGGCCGTGGTCTCTGCACTGAGCAGCACGGACGGCCCCTCCCCCACCAGGCGCAGATGGCCCTCGGTTCGTACATTGGGGTCGCTCTCGGCGGCCAGCGCCAGGACCTTGAGCCCATTGTAGTACAGGCCTGACACCTGACCTTGGAAAGGGCGGCCCTGATCCCGGCCCCCAATCTTGATGGCAGCTTGGCTGTTGAAGATGGTCAGCTGGCGTCCTGGGGGGAGGGTGATGAGGGGTATGGAGAGGGGGCAGAGGAGGAGCAGACAGTGGGAGGAGACCAGGAATAGAGGGAGAGAATGGAGAGGAGCCAAGGGATAGAGGAAGGAATGGAGGAGGAAGCCAGTAGGTGGGTGGAGCAATGAAGGAGGGGCAGACAACCAAAGGGAAAGTCCTTGTCAACCAGAACCCCTAGCCCAGCCAGGCGGAACCCCAGCAGGGGAAGGTCCCAGGGTAAAATGGGCTGGGAAAGGGGGCCCGCTCACCCCCTTTCCCCACCATGCGCATGCCTTCTCCACCTTCTCCTGCCCCACACTGCGCCCGCTCCAGGGCTGTCCCTTTCCCCTCTCCTTCCTCTTCCCTCAGCTCAGTCCCCATCTTTTCCCTCTGCTTCCCCAAACATCCCACCCATTGTGAGCCCCAATTCATAGGGCCTTCAGAGGCAGCAGACAGCAGAGACAGAGGCAGAGGCAGAAAGTGCCCTGCCAAGCCGTGATGGTCAGCACAGGTGAGCAGGGTGTAGCCCTGCCTGCTGCCCCAGGCTGCTCTGCCCACAGGCAGCCCCTGACTGCCAGCCCGGCTCCCAGGATCCTTCTCCCCTGCCAAGGCCCAGCCGATGCCAGGACCAGGCCCCTGGCTAGCAGAGCCCTTCCTCCCCACCTGGATATGCAAGCACAGAAATGGAAAACGTTAAAGGGACCTTGCTTCGCTCACTGACAGCCAAAAAACCCACTCCAGCTCCAGTCTCACTCCGCACTAGGCAGTATTACACCTCTGAATTCCCATCTGCGTGGGGTTTGGCTGTTCACTTTGGTTTTAGTGGATGTGGGGGTCGGTTTAACCCTCTGAGTTTGTTGTTTTGGTTTGGCTTTTAGAAAAGATATTTATTATGTTTAAGTTTAGATTTAACTTTGATTTTGGTGTTGTTTTTGGTGGGGAGGGGTTGGGCAGCAGACTAGAATATTGCCCCCTTCTCCCCTGGAACTTCAGCTGCTGGCGCTGGGAGTTTAAGACCTGGCTTAGCCCTTGTTAGCCTCTGGTTAGTGCCTCGTTAAAGTTCTGGTTTAGAGTTAGATACTACGAGCCTTGCCCCCCATACCTGGGCTGAGGTCAGTTCAACTTGGGAAACCCACACCCTCTTTGGAAACAAGGACTCTTTAAGACACCCAAGCCTCCAGAACCCCCAGCCATCTGCCTGGGCTGCTGGTAGTCTTCTCAGGCCTCTCCTCAGGCTCCTCTCCTGTGGTGCCTTCCTACTGCCCACCTGCACAAGGACAGCCCAGGGGCAGCTCCCTCACAAATGGGGGAGCCAAAACCCCCAGAGGGATATTACTGGTGGTGGAAGCTCTCAGGTGTGGCCCTGAGATACCAGGCCCAGAGAGGCTCCCTGAGACTCGCTGCATCCAGATTTACTCCTGGGCATGAAAATTATGAGAACCCAAGGGAGAGGAGAGAAACTGTGGTCAAATGGATTTGCAAGGCAAACCTGTCACAATTAAACAGGCTCCTTTCTTGCAAGATTTGCCAGAGCCTTCATGAAACTAAGGCCTTCCTTGTGCACCTCTAAGGGAAGAAACAGGGCTCAGCACTTCCTGAACTCATTTTACCACAGATTTCTTCACTGCGAAGCATCTCACAGAACTGTGTCACAGAATATGTTTTAGAACTGAAAAATAGATTCATTCCATAAACTGCTGAGCACCTACCAGGCGCCAGATACTGACAGTAAGCTATCCCTCCAAGGACTCAAATCCTTTCCCATTCCTCATTTCCCTCATTCTCACAGTGTGTCTGTGAGGTGGGCTGAGGGAGGACAGCCATCCTTATCTATCGAGAAGACAGCTAGGCTCAGACAGGAGACATATTAGGCCGAGGCTACACCTTCCCTTATTTGAGAAGCTTGATCTGGCAGTTTCAAAAGAATAAACAGGACAGTGTAGACACCTTCACTTGCTCCAAGGTCCACACCCTCTCCTAACAAGGCCTGTTCACTTCTCCCTATACTTGGGGTCACAAGTTTTCCCAGCCTCAGCCCAGGTTGCTCCCTCGGCCTCTCTGATTCTTGCTTGGAAAGCACAGTGGATAGTGGAGAGGAAGCCACAGAACTTGAGTAAACCTGGTCTCTGTGGCTCCTGCCCCTCGCCGCCCCCCCCACCAGGAATGCCTCAAAGGGTTAAAGTTCACCCCGCTGGAGAGAGCAGCCCAGTGTGGCTGGGGGCTGTAGGTTTTAGCAATGTGTGTTATAGTCCCTTTAACTTTTTGTCCTGTCATGGATTTATCACATCTGATTATCAGCATGTTTAGGCCCCGCTGGTGCAGGGGGCTGGAAGTTACATTTGGGGGAGTTTATTGGGGAAAGCCCCAGTGGACATTTATCACACAGTTATCAGCTGGTTAAGTGGGGTTTAACAGTTCTGCTCCCCGCTAGAGTTTAGCCTTAGAGGTACAGAGCTCGCCCCTCCTCCAGTGGGAATCAGATGGCTTTGCCCTTGGTCCCCCTCTTCTTTTGGCAAAAAGACACTTTCTTTTTCTCACCCAGTAGCACTTCACCTGCCATGTGGGGCTCTCACAGAGAGCCTACCCTACCCTCCTCCTTAGTACAGCAGGAAGAAATCTGACCAGACTATGGCCTTCCCTACCTCTTAGCCTCCTCCTGGTTTCTATGAGTTTTAAGGGGTTCTTAGAATGGGCCAATGGAGGCTCGTTCCAGAGAGTGGCCCACAGAGATTCTGTTGGGGATCCTCTCCATAGGACTTAAGGCCCCACTCTTCCCTTTCTCCTCAGATGGGTCTGTGAAGTCTTTCTGGCCTTCCTGGGATCTCTGGATCAGCTTTTTCTGCTCTCGGAAGCCTTTCTACGTCCCAGGGTCTTGAGGTGGACTAGGGCACCAGGGCTTGTCTCTACCTGTGCTCCCAGAGTGCCTATGATCTACCTGCTCAGCACAAACCAAACCAGGGAGCTTTTGCTCTCAAGGGTCTCAGGGACTACCCTAGCCAGACCCTAGATTTAGGAAGATAAGGAGACCTTTCTATCTAGAAAAATCCTATCCCTGCCCCTAAACCACAGAGCAGAAATACACAGGACCCTGACTATGAAGGGGAAAGGAGCACTGTGGCCAGATAATCGTCCCCTCACTTGGAGCTGGGCACAGCAAAGGCATGGAGGGGTGGAAGAGAGAGCTCTGCACCTTTAAGATAGTTCTTTTAAAGTTAGTTAATTAATTAATTAATTAATTCTGGTTAATTACCTTTGTCGAGCAGCCACTCATCTACTACTCGACCAAGCCGGTAGGGGATTCTCTGTCTAGCAATCGCCAGGCGCTCGTTATCAAAGTTTCCTTGGAAAAGTTTAGAAAGACAGTAGGTTTCTCAGGCGGTGAAGTCCAAAGGAGTTAGAAAAGTAATTATGCATTTCTCAGGAGACCCAGAGTAAGCAGCAACATCCAACAAGAAGAGGGGGGAAGCAGGAAAAGAAATGCTGGGTCCCTCTTCTCCCAGGGGGCCCCCTCCCTAGGCTCGGGTGGGAGCCAGCCCCACCCTGGGGGCGGAGCAACAGAAAGAAAAAGAGAGAAAAAGAAAAAGGACTTAAAGAAAAGGCAGCCCAAAGGTCAAAGAAGTGAAGCACGTTTATCTGGTCAAGAGGTTAAGACCCCTCTTCCTTCGCCATCCCCATCCTGAAGTGGGGCAGCAGGGTGGGGGCGGGGCATTTAGCAGGTTTAAGTTGGGGTGGGAAGCATCCTTGGTTCCAGTGGCCCAGCTGGTTACTGCGTTTAGAGGGCGGTTTAGAAGTGGGAGGGATGGGTTAAGCGAGGTTTATGCGGCATTTAAGGGGGAATCACCCAGCACACGCATTTAACAGTGAGATTTAAACCTCTTCTGCAGCCATTGCCACTCCCTTTACCTTCTGTGCTCCCCTCCTAGCTGCCCCTCATTTCAAATACTTCCCAGAACCCTGACCCTACCACCCATCTCCACCTTAATTCCACTCAAAACTGACTCTGCCACTGCTCTTCCAGTGAGGCGCTTTGGCCTCCTCACCCTGGTGACCTGGAAGCAGGTGCCTGCTGTGGGGCCTGGAGCCTCCCGCCACCTGCCCTTCTCTCCAAGGCCCTGTAGGCTTGGCCTCTGCAGATATCCATGGCCCTCTGCTCTGCTTTGCCCAGACCACCACTTCACCCTCTTCACCTGAGCCTCACTGCAAGGTGCTACCTCTTCTCTGCCAGAGCCAGGCTCCTGCTCTTTTCTGCCCCAGGACCCAGCCTCCACTCTACTTGATCTGCTGTCTTGCCAGCCCCTCAGCCTTTCTTCTTAGCTTCCTTCCCCCACTTCCAAATCCATCTCTTTTCTCCATCTGGATACCTGCCTTTCCCCTCTCCACTCCTGAACACCAACCCCAAGAAATAGGGTGTGTGTGTGTGTGTCCGTGTGTGTGTGTGTGTGTGTGTGTGTGTGTGTCCTGCCAGGAAGAAGAGACACATGTCTCCCTGGAAAGAGACTGAGTAGATAAAAATTATAACAAAAGCCTGGTTTATTGAGAATCTCCTCTATACTATGTCCTTCTAGCACTTTCTTTAGATTTTGCAATTCTCACAGAGTGTCTCAGAGGTAGAAAATGAATTTCAGAGGGTAGATGATTGGCCCCAGGTCACAACAGCTTGTCACTAGGAGACCCAAGATTAAAACTCAGGTCCTGCTGACTGGAGATCCCTGGGCTGTGTCTCTGGGCTCCCTAAGGCTTAGGGGATAGAAGGCCCACTCTCTGGGCCCCCAAACACTGCTTGCTGACCTGGCCTGCTGATGTTGATCAGGATCTGTCCTTTCAGTAAGGCAGGCAGCCACCAGGTTCCCCAGGCAGATGAAAACAAGCAAAATACCCCCAGATCCTTCTGGCTTTCTGGGCTTCAAAGGTTGAAGGTCTATACATAGTCCTGACTTGTGAGACCTTCATGCCCCTGAGTCCAGCCCTGTCGAATGTCATCACTGGTACAAAGATTGCCCTGGTACATGGATGTCTGAGAAAGAGTGCATTCTGATATCCCAGAATATCATTCCCACCCAGCCTTAGCTGTCAGGGTCTGCTTAGGGCAGAAGAATCAGAGGATTTTGTGTAGGAGGACTGGTGTGTCTCCCACCACACACACCCAAGACATAAGCTAGCATCCCTTTGCCAAGCTGTCATCTATGTGTCTGGGTCTGTTGTGTGCACGTCAGCCTCTCTGTTTATTGCGGGACTATGTGAGCCTTATTCTCTCAGTGGCAGCTCAAATGTTTGGGTGCAAGCCTGTAGGATTGTAAGTCACAGTCCCGTACAGGCCTCTCTTAGGGTGTGCATGCTATCCATGCCCCTGTGAGTCAACACAGAGCAGCTGCAGATGCTCACTCAGCTCCTCAGTTGGGTCCTGTGTGTGACTGCAGTGCTGCCCAGCCTGTATCTCTGCATCTCTGTTTCCCCGCAGTTCTTCCTGCAGTGTTTCTATTTCTTCCCCCTTTGCCTCCCCACTGGGCTCTCCCCCCCGCTCACTCACTCACTCACTCGCTCGATCACTCACTGGGTTCTGTCCACCTCTCCGCTTCTGGCTGGCTCTGCATGTCAGCATCTCTACATCTTTCTCTCTCTGCATCTTACCTGAAGCTGCCCCCATCTCTGCACTAGTCTTGCTGACTAGTTCCACACTTTTTCATGTGGAAAGATGGCTCCCTCCATAGCTTACAGGGCCCCTGCCTCCTCCCTTCTTTCCTAGCCTCATCCTTGGTTTGTCCTTGAGCACCACAGCTGTTACCCTGCTGGGATCCTGTGGCTCCCCGGGTCTCACCTCTGCGTCCCTCAAGGCCTAGCAAAAGCCCTGCTACTAAAAGGTTTTCAAGGAAGGATATTGAATGCACTTGACCCTCTGTTTTACTCTGTTATTTGTCTCTCCTTCCCTTCCATCAAATCGCTCATTTCCTGAAACAATGGGTTCCTTTTCTCCAGGTCTCCATGGCTACTTGTCTTCCTGTATATACCTGACTTGCTCTTTTTAAAGACCTTGATTCTGTTTTTGAGACCACCCCTGCCACCTGCCAAGATGTGTTTTATGTTACTTCTGGGTCTTCTGCCCTAGGTTTCTGTCTCAACCTCCCCATTTCTTCCTGCTTCTTCTTTCTGAACTCATCCCTTCTTTAGTCACACAGAGCTCTCTCTCTTCCACCCTCTTTTCTCCTCCAGTCCACAGTTGCATTCTCCTTTTGTGCTGTACCCAGCAAGTGATGTACCCCCACCATCACTGATCTCACTCTGCTTCCAAACTGCAATTCTTCCTTTGTCATAACTCTACCCTGTCTCCTCACACCCCCTCCTTTCCCAGGGCCCTGCCCCACACCCAGAAACCTCCCCCTTAGCCCAGCCCCCAGTGGACACTCTCAGCTCCTATCAGAAGCTGCCCACCCCACCCTTGAGCCTGCTCCATGGGCCTGTGCCTCCTACCTGCGGGGTACCGCTCATTGACTGGCCAGCTGTCCACCTGCAGAGTGGCGTTGCCACCGCTTCGGGTGAAGCGCACCACGTGGTATTTGCCGTCGCTGACGATGGCGTTGGGCTCGTCAATAGTAATGTCATCTGTGCCCACATTAAAAATCACCCCCACGGTGCCCTGGTCCTGGGGACAGGGAAGTAGAGGTCAGCAACTGGGAGGGCAGTGACAATTCACTCCTAGAACTCTACCTTTGGTCATCACTTGCCTGATACCACAGCACTATACAGCTTTATAATGCACCTTTCCCAGGTCTTGAGGATCCAAGGAGGTGGACAGGCTTGCCCCCTTCCCATGTGCAGGCAAAGGAGTAGCCTGAGGTTCAGAGGTTGGAGAAGCCATCATGGGGCACTAATCCAGGCCTCAGGTCCCCTTCTATTAATCAACTGCCTTTTGCTTTTTGGTTCATCCAGAATATTCACAAATGTTTATAGAACCCCTGCACTGCGCAAGGCCCACTGAGCCCAGTCAGGGATAGTGGGACCAACATGGGTCCCAGAGGGTGGGGTCCCCTCGTGGATGAACCAACACAGAAGTCCACCAAAGCCTCAGAGGACAGCCTGTCCCTTACCCTAGCACATGGCCTTCAACCTACCCAACAATGGATGTTTAGCAAGAGCACCCCCACCCTCATACCAGGGCATCCACTTGCCCCTCCTAAGTCTTCTGAGGCCAGCATGGCTCAGCTCTAAGTGTGTGTATTGGGGTCAGGGGCAACCCCTCCATAATTACAGGCGAGGGGAGCTGGAAGGTCTGGACTCTGGGTGTGTGGGGCATAGGAAGAAATGAGAAAACATAGACTAGGACAAGAAAGAGGGGCAGGCTGGGAAGAGACAGGCAGAGGACAGACAAGGATTGAAGTTAGCAGACATTAAGAAAAAAGCTTGAGCAACCTTGGGGCCCAGGACCCTGGAAGATTCTGCAGAGGCCTCTCGGGATCTAGCCCGGGAAGGGTCCCCCCATGATGCTGGAGTGAGAGAAAGAAGTTTGCTGAGATCCAGTCTCTCATGCACATGTTCTGGTCATCCCCACAGCAACCCTCTGCAAAGCTCATAGCACCCCATTTTACACAGGGAGAAATGGAGGCTGGGGAGGGAGGTCAAGTTATATCTCAAAGCCCCACCACTCACAAAAAGGAAGCCCAGATTGGACACCCAGCAGCCCAGACTCCAAAGCCAATGCCTTGCCCCCTTTTGCATGTCTTTTCTGGATATAGCCTGAGTTGGCCCAGTGCTCTACGCACAGAGAACAGATACAAGGCTCCCTCAGGCTACCTGGATTACAGAAAGACTCCCAATCTGGCCTGGGTATGAGAATCCATTCCACTGTCAGCTACAGTATCTAATAGAACTGAAAGGCCTGGTGGCACTGGGGCTGGGGGCATGAATAGCTCACAGATGGGGCAGCAGCTGGGGGTTGACAGAGCATGAAAGGGCAGGGTGTAGAGCAGTGGTTCCCTTGGAATTCCATGCCCTTCCCCTTCCCCCTCGTGCGGTCCAGTAGAACCTGAGAAAGTCACACACACACACACACACACACACACACACACACACACATTTATATACCCATTCAGCATCCCTCTTCAGTGTTACAGCTTAGGCCTAAAATGTTCCCTGAAAGTCTCACATGTTTGGAAGGTGACTGGATCGTGGAGGTGCTGTGCTTATCAGCAGATTCATCTACTGATGAGTTCCACAGCCTGAAAGTGCTGTATGAGACCTGATTAGAGAAGATGGGTCATGGGGGTGTGGGCTGGAAGGGTGCATTCTTGTCCCTTGCTTCTGCCTTGGATCTCTGACTCATGTCTGCCATAGGGTGAGCCCTTTTCTCTCTGCTCGGCCCCTTACCATCGGATTCTTGCCTTTGAGTCAGGTGACTGGACTGAAACTGTGAGCCAAAGAAACCTTTCCCTTAAGCTGCAGGTAATACCTATCTCATCCCAGTAATAGAAAAGTGACTAAAGCCGACTAAGATATGCAGGAAAGCAGGAAAACTGAGGCCAAACCTGCCTAGCAAAGAGTATTTAGCAAGCCCCACCCATGTTCCACCCACAGACTGACAACATCCCCAGGGAGACGGGTTCATCATCTGCTCCCCACACATGGGAAAGGAACAGTGGGGCCTCCTTGTTACTATTGTTAGTAATAATATCACTCAGAATAGTAGCAGCCCTTCGGATGCCTCTAAGGCATTCTCTTATGAGGTTCTGTCCAGGCAGGGCCAATGGTCAAGGGACCCAGACTGGCAGAGAGCCAACAAGGGGGACTGGATAGCAGGACACTTGGGTTTCCTAGGAAGCAGCCAAGCTCAGAGCTGTGAGCTCCAGGGGAAAGACAGCTCCCCAGAGCTGCTCCCGACGTGAAGTCAGTTGTCACTTCTGTTAAAGTCATTAATTCCTAATTCCCCAATTACCTCATTAGGCGGCAGTGGGGAGAACGAGGCCGCTCCTACAGCAAATAATTATGGGAGTCAAAATTAATTTGGCAAAGTGGAGCGACGCTTTATTAGAAACGTCAAATTGCTTTTCTCTTATTTTGCTGCCGCCTCCCCAGTCTTTGAGAGCTGCTAATGACGCTGTAGTGGGAGCTGATGTGTCACTGGAGGAGAAGGGGGCTTGGGGCCTAGGCCTTGCTTCTCCACAACCCTGAACCAGGTGAGGCTTCTCTCAGCACCTGGCCCCCAAAGCCCACAAGCTCCAAGACACATAGCACACAGACACAGTCCAAGCAGCCGACCACAAGTGACTAGGATGCTGAGAATTTAGTGTAGGCAGGGCAATGAGCTGAGTGCTTTATACAAGTGCTCTCATTTACACAGCCCAGCATTCTCCTACCCTCTTACTTTCCTTCATATGGGGGGAAACTGAGGTTCACAAAGTTATATCAATTTGCACAGAGATAGCAAGGAAGGTGCTGAGCTTCCTTGGATCCAAAGTCAGACCATTTGCTCTAAAGCTATACATAGTAAAGCCATGCACAGTCTTCTGTAACAATAAAGAAAGGACCAGCAGCCCTTGATTATAACTGAGGATGCAGGAAAACATAGCTGCATTCTATCACACAGACAGGAGACTGAAACCACAGAAGACACCACTCCTCAGGGAAACGTAAGTGCTCTGCCACATACTCAGACACCATTGGACCGTCTCTCTCTTCGTCACTAATAGTCACAGCTGTCTCTTCCAATAGTCATCATGCCAGTGCTGCACTGTCAGCCACAGCCACAGCCACAGCCACAGCCACACCATCTCTCACAAAAGGTTCCACTCACACTTAGAAAACACTGTCTGTCTTGCCTGTCTGAACTTCCAGGCCTTATCCCCAGATCTGACAGTGTCCCACTCACTACACTTCCCTGTGGGCCCCCTCCCTACCTGAGCCTACCCTTGTCTACACTGCCTTGTCAAGTGTTGCTGCTACACCAGCCCAGGACACTCTGTTGCTTTGCACCTGGATGCCAGGGGAGGGAATCTGAAGCACCGTCTTGACACACAGGAGCCTGGAGCCTCATCCTCAAAAAGATAGGGAGGGTCCACAGCCCAAACAAACCCTCTCCTCTGACTTCCTCTCTGCCCTTTCAATAGTGCCCTCCTTAAAGCCCAGGGTGCCCCATTCAGACCTTTCTGGCATAGTCTGGACAGCCTGCTCTGCCCCACAACTCAGGGGTCTGGCCAGGGCCAAGATCCAGGATGCAGGCAGAGGAACGGAACAGCAGAAAGAGGCTAGGGCAGCAATGGCCACCTTTTAGAGCATTAAGTGATACAAACAGCCCACTGCAGCATGCATGCCATGGGTTCACCATCACTTAGCTAGAATGTGGATGTCAGAAACCTAGGGCTTTGAACTGTGGGAGGGCCAGGGAAAATAATAAAATCAGAAAGAAAATGGTGCCAAAGATCACAGGCAAGTGTCGGGGGCAGGACTAGAGGATAGGAAAGCAATGGGGCCATCTAAAGACCAGAGCTAAACGGGATGAAAAAGCGAGGCAAGGGGCTGTAAATGTGGTGAAAGCTCAAGTAAACACTGGGAGGGAAGAGAAGTGAAGAAATGGGACAACACAAAGAAGTGCAGGCCGGGAACATAGCTCAGTGGCGCAGCGCCTGCCTGGCAAGCACAGGTCCTCAGTCTGATTCCCGTTATTAAGAAAATAACAATAATGAAAGAAAAAGATAAGGAAATGGGGATGCGAGGACAGAAAAAAGAAGCTGAGCGGGACCAGAGGTCAAAGTATGGATTGGGGCTGGACCACAAAGTCAAGGAGGAGTGAGTTTGGCCGGAGAGGAGGGGAGGCCTACTAAAGGCTGCTGGGAGGGCAAAGGTCACAGAAACAGCGGTCAAAGGCAGAACAGAGCAGGGACAAGCTTTGAAGGCAAGATGAGGCAGCAAGAATTGGCTACTATAGGTAAAGAAGGCCAGAAGGAGGGGCAGGAACAGGTACAGGACACACTGGGCTGACCTAGGTGGTATCAGAGTGAGCAGGCAACAATGCAGGGACAGCCACGAGTGTGGCTATAGCACAGAGGTCTAGAAACCCCAGGGAGTCCCTGAATGATGTTAGACAATACAGATACAGATGGTCTCAGCATGCATGGCCCTACAAACGGGCAGGGGGGGTCTCTAGGAGTCTCAGTGACAAGGAGGGAGACTGGGTCTCAGAAGCAGAAGTCTCAGCAACCAGGGAATGAGGGAAAGGTTTGGGGCGCTAATCTCACTCAGTGAAGGAAGGAGCAGGCTGAAAGTGGGAAAAGGGGTATCAGAGCCGGCTGGAGTCCTTACAATGTGCAGCTGCAAGTAGTCTCCGAGGCCTGAGGCGCTGTCCACCCGCACCAACACAGCGCTCCTCTGGTGAGTGCTGAAGCCCACAGCCAGGCGGTCCATCCTCGTGCTGGGCCGGTCATTGGGGGGCCACGTGTAGGTGATGAGTGCTCCCCCCTTCCCAAAGATGTATGTAGTCCCAGCTGCAGAGAAAAGGAGAGAGAGGGAGAAATGATGTCAGGAGAGCAAACTCAATAGATGGTTGAGGTTGTGCCCAGAACACGGGAACAACAGGTTTGGGGTGTGGGGCTTTAGCTATGATGCCCACAGCAGCCACCAGCCCTGCAGTCATAGGGAACAGTTGGCAGGCGGGTGTCTGGGTGAGAGGCTGTGCACACGCATAGACAGATGTAGCTGCCTCATCAAGAATTCTAGCTTTAATTACAGCAAAACAGAGAGGTAATACAGAGAGTGAAAAGAGAAGGAGCCCAGAGAAAAGTACAAGGAGACCAAGATGACAAGAGGACCCTGGGCAGGAATGACCTAGGAATCTGGTTCTGACCAGGTCTCAACTTCTCCCAAAGCTGGCAGAGGTGACAGATTCAAGGTGTGTGCTGCTTTGGGGCCAAAGCTGAGCAGCACCCAGACAAGAAGAAGGTGTCCCAGGCGATGACGGGAAGATGAGCAGGGCTGTGGGCAGCTCTGACTCACTGCCCAGTTCTGGCACCCAGCCAAGATCTGCCCTCAGGTCCCCTTCAGCCCCCTGGGAATACTTCTGGATTGGGCAGGACTCCCTGCTTCCCCGCTCAGGGAGAGGTGTCTGGGACCCAAAGCAGGGAGTCCTGGAGCCTTGCCTAAAAAGGAAGAGACAGACAAGGAAGAACAGAGTTTGCCAGCCAGAGGAAGGAGGCAGAGAGACAGATGGACAGAGAAGGACAGAGAGGGATGTAGATGAGCGAAGCAGGAGAGTGGGAGCCCAAGACGTGTGGGCTCCTCCTCCCCCTCCCCCATCCCACCCTCTCTCCCTTTCTCTTTCTCCTCTTCACCATCCGGCTGCCGGGGGCGGGTGTGAGGTCCCTAACGATCTCAGCCCCAAAATAAACCCCATTAGTCGCCACCTTCCCTCCTGCGGCTGACTGTGCTCCCAGAGGGTGGGGTGGGGGTGGGGGCTGGTCACCCAGTTTCCGGGAAAGAAGTCTTGTCTGGCAGGCCTGGAGGACTAGTACCCTGGGGCCAACTGAGAAGGAAGGAAAGACAACAACACCTTGCATTCTTTAGGACATAAATGGAGCAGATGAGATTCATAAAATGCTTAATTAAATAATTAGCCACTAGCAACTCCTCTGAAAACCACTTCTTGGGGGTGAGACGTTTAAGGGAAGACTTAGCCAGAGAAGAAGAGAAAGTCAGATGGTGCCTGAGGGCAAAAGCTGGGAGCAGAGGAAAAAGTATGGCCTCATGAGTGGAGAGCTCTGTTCTGGGGTAGGAAGCCCTGGGGACAGGAGCTGGGAGCAGAGGGTGCCAGACCTCCTGAAGGGCCTAAGGCATGCTCCAGAAGAAAGCCTGCTGCCAAGTTGTCAGCTGGTGACAAGAGGCTGGGTCTCCAGAGCACCTGGGGGTCTCTCACTTAGATGCTCAGGATCCCCTTGTAGTTTAGGCAGCCCAAAGGGGGCTTGATCCAGGGAGCTCCACAGGAGGGGAGACTCCTGAGTGCACTGAAGGGAGAACTGTCCAGGAGGGGAAGGCTGCTGCCTGGATCCCATGGAAGTAGAGATCTGCAGGACACTAAAGTAGGAGAAGCACGAGGGCCTCTGATGGATTGCAGCACCCCACCTTTCCAGACAGGACCACAGTGAGAAGCGACCCCCTGGGGAAAGACAGGCAGGAAAGAACTGCCTGGATGTCTAACCACAGACCCTTCACCCCAGTTTGTGGTCAGGACAGCAGCTCCAGCAGACAGGAAGCTCAGCTCTGCCACTCCAGACCTACATGTCCTTGCTACCTTGAGACTGTGACAGCACAGTAGTGAAGGCTAGTACAACAGGATGGGCCCTGAGTTTATAGTGACAGCAAGCTGACCAGGTCTGGGGTACACATAAGCCCACCACCACCACCCATGCAGGTCATCTGCCTGTATAGGGCAGGATATGGAGACCAAAGCTGGCTAGGCCTCAGCTTGGACAGTCTCTCCACTCAACACTGCAGCACTCCGGAAAATCGGCTGTTTCCATGGCAACCGTAATACCCAGGGTCCTCCCTACCCTCTCCACTCACAAACTGCACATCGAATTTGGAGGAGCAGGAGGGTCCGGGAAGCTGAGACACTGGACTCTCACTCATACACTTCCTGACCACCGGATGCAGCCTCTTCACCCTAGACTCCAGGGTCTCCAAAGGAGAGGACGATTTTATTGGGTTCTTAGTCCACTCATACCATGAGAGGAAACCCCATCTACCTGGAGTCTGCCTCCTAGGCCCCCAGATATGAGGAAACAGAAGCCCTTTCTCCTTAATTTCCCAATGGATTCCAAACAGCTCAGCACCGCGGACAGAGCCCGGCACAGGCCCTGAACACCCAGGAGCTAGCAGGCCTACCCCGCGCCCAGTCGGGCAATAAGAAGGCGGGATCAGAGGCGCGTTTCCAGGTCCCTAGCCTCGAAACAGACACATCCAATAACACACACTAGACCCCCACCCCCACACGGCCGGCGACGCACCCAGTGGTACACAAAGCCCCACCGCGGAAAGGCAGACCCCACACCCGAGAGATGCAGAGACCGGAAACGCTGCAGAAAGCGCACAAAGATCCGCGGTGGCGGGCAGCGCAAGGGCAAGGGCCACGCACACAGCTCCTAAGCCGATACCTCACAAGATTCCCACCACCCTTCCCGGGCTCCCCCGGGATTGATTACCAGCTGTTCGCACTCTGCTGCCAGTTTATTATGCTGGGCGGGCCTGTTAACGCCTAAGGGGGGGGGGGGGCAGAACAGTGAAGGATGAATGGTTTATTGGGCTGGGGTGGCAGTAATTACTCAGGGGGAGATGCTTCTCTCCTTTGTACCTCAGCTCCCACCCGCTGGCAGAAAGGACTCGGCCTGAGAGGAGACTCTAATGTAGAAGGTGGGGCCTGCAAAGGTCCCAGCAAGCTGTCCTCCGCCCTGCCCTGGGTTCCCCCAGAGGAGAGGTGTCCTAGCAGATCTGCTGCCCAGGACACAGGCCCATATCTACAAGCCTGGCAGCTTCCAGAAAGTAGTTAGGGTCTAAACTTGGATGATAGAGACCAATTGTTCTGCTCCTCCCTAGGAAATCACCAATGAGCTGAATTGTGCTTAATATTTATGGGAGTACTACACCCAAGTCCAAGGCAAGAGAGTTTCTGGCCAGACATATGATGCTGCAAGCCCAGGGCTGGCATCTTCTTTCTGCCTACAACTAACATAGTCTCCTTACTGCCTCCTAGATCCAAAAATTCACTGATCCAATGAAGCATTCTAATGGATCAAGAACCTTCCATTCAATCTCTACATACCTGTATTCTAGGGGAGGAAAAAATCCATAAGCAATCATTAACAATGGCCAATGTATTGCACAGCATCTGCCTGGCAATCATAGGTCCTGAGTTCAATTCCTAACACAACAAAAGGCCTCTCAGATCTAAGCAGGGCCGGGAATACAGCTTAATGGTACAGTGTCTGCCAGGCAAGGGTAAAGTTCTGAATTCAATTCCCAGTACCCCCCCCAGACACACAAAAAAAGTGATCTAACCCAAACTCAAACAATATAATCATTCCATGTAAACATCACCCATGCAGTGATCTCTCCAGGGTTAAAACTACATGTGCAGACTCTGTCTACCTGTGTACCTGCCACATCAGAAGCCATGATGGAAACCTTCTGGAGGAACTAGAAATGTGAACTGACAAAGTTTCCTGCACAATCTAGAAGGGCCTGTCTTGGTGCTCACAGCCAGCACCAGATCTATGAGAACCTCCACAGCCCAGAAGGTGAGAGCTCCACAGGTCCAGATCCCTAAGCTCAGCTTAATCTTGATCTAGAATCCCAGAACATATTCCCTCAACTCTTAAACCAATTATTGACTATAAACCTTTCAGTCCAAAATCTAAACTGACATATCCATATAAATCCAGAAACCGTGGAAGCTACCGATCAGGAACTGAAGTGGGATTAAATCCTCCTTTCATGGATCCTGGAAATCCCAGAAAAGAGTGTTGGGGGCTGAGAGTTCCAAGACTTTGAAGCTAGAGTTGGAAGTGAGGAGGAGGGTCAGGGACCAAGAGAGAATCAACTCCTGAGTCCATTTTTAGGACCCAAGTGTGCTGATCTTTCTAAGCCCCAGAGCAATACCAAGTACAAGTGTCAATGGTATCTAGCAAGTGAGTAGGGAAATTATGTAAGAGGAGAGGTTGAGGCTGGGAATGGAAGTGGGGGAAACAGTAACAAGGAGGGAGCAAAAGAAAGGAGAAATTCAGCAAGGCTGCAAGAAGGGCAAGTAGAGACTTGAGTGTAGAAAGAACAGAGACTCTCACTAGGGGCCTATGGGCAGGAGGAAGCTCAGCCTGTCCTCCAGCCAAGCACAGAGTCCTAAAATGAGCCAGTCTTCTCACCTCCAGCCCTGGGGTAGCAGTCAGCCATGACAGGTGGCCTCCTCCCTTCTCTCCTAGCTTTCTTTGGATCCTCTTTCTCCCAGCTGCTCCACTCCTCACAGTTTCCCCCATCCTCTCCAGCCACCTTCCATCACTGTTTTGTGGTATTCTCCAGCTGCTCTGCTTCCTTGCGGCCCTGGACAATCACTGGCCTGTTCTCTGCAATCCCAATACCAACCTTCCATAGGTTCTTCCCCATTCCCCCAAAAGCTCTGTCTGCCTGTGTTCCTGAGGCACCTGAAAAGCCATGGAAGAAGGGGGCAGAAAAGTCATGAGGAAGCCTTGTGGAAGATCTAGAATTGTGAAGGAATAAAACATCCTGCACAATTCAAGGAAGCATTGGCCCATGCTCTTCCTTCCCTCTGCCCACCTCCTGCTCTTTGATGGAAGCCCTGGGGACTCCAGCTCCTGAGCCCTCTTTCCAGTCTGCCCATCACCCTTGGGCCAGCACCTCTCTCTTTTGCCTCTTTCATCTCCTCTCCTTCCTTCAAAGCTCTCCCTCAGAATACTTGGCTTCTCCTTCCTGTCTCTCCCTTTGTGCCTTGCATTATTGCCTAGTAAGACCATGGCCTCTCCAGACACCTTTGGGAGTAACACTGGGCCTTAGAGCCAGCAGAGAACAATGAAGAGGGGCCAGGAGGAAACAAGTGCCAGAGAGGTCCTGAAGAGGGAGAACGGGTTCAGATCAGGAACGAGGTGTGTAGTGGGGACATGGAATAAGAGAAATGGAGTACTGCATGGAGAAACCCAGTAGAGGTGAATTAGACAAAGGACACTGTTGGATAACAGAGAAAAAAGGAATGAAGAAACATGTCTGAAGGGGCTGCTCCTGGAGAACTGGCTGAAACAGAAGTAGAGACATGAAAAAAGAAAAAAAAAGTAGGAGAAATGGGAAGGAGACCAGAAAGGAGAGCAGAAAGACTAGAGGTGCTATGGGGGCATGGACAGGAAGCAAGGATAGATAGATGTGGAACAATGAGAGGGAGGTAAGAAGGGGAGTGGAAATGGGAGGCAGCAAGGGGTATGGGCTGGAAGTAATGAAGAAGCAGGTGTAGAACATGGTGGAGGAACAAAAACAATAAAAAATGAGAAGTGGTGGATAAGCAGAAATGAGAAATGATGAGCATCCGGGGCGGGAAATGATGGAGGGACAGAAATGAAAGGTTGCACTGGTACAGAGTGAAAAGTGATGAAGGCACCATGATGAGATGGGATGAGAGTTATGCTCAAGCGGACCAGAACATGGAGGTGCTAGATGCCCAGATGGGAGGTGACGGGGTACAGAGGTGGCAGGTGAGGACAGAGGACACAGAGGTGGGAAGTGATCGGACAGGAACAAGGGGCAATGAGAGTACAGGGATGGGATGGAGGTCCAGTAAAGGGGGGTGATGGAGGGCTGAGGGGGAAACCAAAGATGAAAGGTGATGAGATGCAGATGGAGGTGACCGGGTATCCTAAAGAAGGACATGCTACAAAGAAAGGAAGTGATGAGTACACTAAAATAGGAAGTGACAGGATACCTGGGACAGTAAGGGACAGAAGCTTTGAAATGGAATATTGGCAGGACTTGGATGAAAATGATAGGAGCTGACACAATAAAATAAATGTAAAGGGGGTAAACATGGAAGGAAATGGGGAAATAAGGAGCACTTAAGTTGCAGTGGTAGAGTCATGGAGGAGGCAGAGAATGGAGGACCGAGATGGGAAAAGATGGCATATGGAAAACCCTAGGGGTCTAAGATACCAAATGACAAATGCAGGGCCTGAGAGGGAAGGGAGGGAGGATGGAAATGAGAAACAGTGGAAGTGAGAAGCAGGTGGTGGGATCCGAGAGAGAAAGAAGGGCTTGGCCATGAGCGACTGGGAGGAGAGTGGCAGTGAGGGGACAGCGACGAGGACCAACAGGAGCGATAATGACCAGCCAGGGAACACAGAAGTGCTAGGGCTACCGAGGTAAGAGCTGCAGGGTCAGAGGTGCAGAGATGAGGCTCTGTGGGCACTGCTGGAGCAAGAGGAGCAAGGGTGGGCAAAGCCAGGGCAGCCACTGGGAGGTGACAGAAGTCCAGTAACAGAAAAAGAAGGGAAGGCTGCTGAGGGACAAAGGTGAAACAGAGATACAGAGATGAAAGAGGAAGAGATGGGACATGTCAGAGACAGGGGTGACAGATGGGGGCAGCATGGGGACTGAGGATGAGGGTGCGGCATAAGTGGAGGTGAGACAGGCAGGAGAGATGGTACAGGACAGGGAATGATGTGATGAGAACCGGAGGGAGGGCTGCACAAAAAGAGCGGGAGGACCAAGAGCCAGCGGACGCTGGGGCAGAAAGGCGGTGACAAATCAGACAGGGACAAGGGGATGAAGACAGGCAAAGGGGCAAAGTGATGATGACGGATGAGGATGACAGGAGTAGCAGAGCCAAAGGTGAGGGTGGGGCAGAGCCGGCCGGAACTGGCGAAAGGAGGCACCGCTCGGCTGCAAGCAGAGGGGCTGGCTCCGCACAGCTGGGGTGCGGCCGCGGGGGCCTGGGGGGCGCACCCGGAGGCCAGGGCGGCAAGCGTCGCAGCGCCACTTACCGTGCCCGCCGCGGGTGAGGAAGGGCATGCGGTTGATGGCGATGGGCACGGTGCCGTGCTTGCTGTGGAAGTGGTGGACGTGGTGGGTGGTGCTGAGGCTGGACGAGACCCGGGCCCCCTCAGCCGCCCCCAATAGCAGCAGCAGCAGCAGCAGCGGCGGTGGCAACGACAGCAGCGGCGGCAGCGGTGGCGGCGGCGGCGGTGGTGGCAAGGGCCGGGCCAGGGCCGGGGGGCGGCGCGGGCACCCCCCCGGCCCGCTCCCCCCAGGGGGCATCTCGGCCCGGGGGCGGCCGCCTCACAACCCCATGGCCAGGGGCGGGGACGCGGAGCGGTGCAGCCCCGCGAAGCCCCCCTCCGGCTCTGAGCTCGAGGAGGGGGGTAAAGGTGATGAGAAGGAAAATCAGAGCCCCAGCCTCAGTCCGGAGCCAACGAAATCAACTGGATCCCGCCGGGGAATCCGGAGTCCGCGGGGCGGCGACGCCGAGGTCCAGGACGCCTGGGTCCATCGCGAAGAGCTATGGGTCCCCCCGCATGCCGGCGGGTCCGCTCGGCGCAGAGGGCCGTCAGAACCCCAGAGGAGGGGGCATGATGCCGGGCGGAGATGGGGAGAGCGGGGAATCCTGCGGAAAAGCGAGCGGGGCGGGAGGGGGGCTGCGGGGCTGGAGGAGGATGAGGGACGGAGGCCCGGCTCCCCCGGAGCGCGAGGCCGACGGAGGCCGGGGAAGGAAGGAGCGGCCAGGGGGCGGGGGCAGGAGGGGGAAGGGAAGCAAATCCGGGTGAGGGGGGTTGAAGGAAGAGGAAAGGAGGAGAGCGGGGCTGAGCCCGAGAGGAGCGAGCCTGCGAGATTCCGGCGGAGAGATGGAGGCAGCGGAGTGTTGCAGCAGAGGCAGAGAGGGCTGGAAAGGAGAGGGAGGGAGGGAGAAAGGGAAGGCGGGAGGGGAGGGGAGCGCGGGAGGAGGGGGCAGGGCGCAGGGACCGAGCGGCTCCCGATCTGCGGGCGGCGCTGGGCAGCTCCTCGGCGCGGCACCCGGCTAGCCCGCTCAGCGCTCGCCTCTCCTGGGCGCGCGCGCCTCCCGCCTCCGGTCCAGGCGCGCTCCCCACCCGCGCCCCTCCCCCTCGCCGCCCCTCCCCCTCCCTTCCTTCTCTCCTACCCTTGCCTCCTCCTCTCTCCCTACTGAAGTAGGGGCCCTGCTGAATAATTGAACAGGACTGAGGCTGCGAGAGGCTGTTCTCTTCTCTCCCCCCTCACACACCTGGACAAGCCCCAGTACTGCTCGATGATCCAGTGCAGAGATGTGGCCACAGCCACCTCTCCGTGCACCCCTTAGAACACACGTGCACTCTGGGACAGAGGCAGGCTTGGTTAGGAGACGCCCAGGCGTTCTTCCATAAAGGCGCCCGAGTGCAGGCAGGCAACACAGCTCAGACTCAGGGATGCACATATGTACTCAAAACCGCGGGCACACCAAAGCAGTCTCGGCCGGGCAGGTACACACACTGGCAGGGGCACACATGCACGCTCGTAGGTGTTGGATCACCGGCAGTGAACAGCCAACGCTCACACACACCCTAAAGTTCCACTGCCAGAGTAGGGTCTCCCATATCCATACACTGTACCCAGAACCTCACAGGGACTCAGGGGTGAGACACTGCCACACACAGACTCTCCTCCCCATCTGCCCACCCCCGCTCCGCCGAGCCCCGCCCCGCCCTAGGGCCTCCGCAGCTTTCCAATCTGTCCTCTCCTTTCCTGCTGCCCTTCCCCCAGCCTTACCCTCTCCCTATGCCGGGATTCCAGACACCTATCCCGGGTGTTCCATTTAGGACAAGCTTTCCCTGGATCATTCATGTCCAGCAAAGGAAGTCAATTCTCCTTCAGGGTGTCCTTTCCCCCTGGGATCTGCCACTCTAAATTTTGAGGACCCTCGGAGGCATGTCTCATGACCCCAGAGCAGGGAGGCTGCCTTCCTTCCATCTGGAAGCGGCCTCCACGCCCACCCACATCAGACTGCGTGGACGGGACAGAGGGTGCAGTGGGAACGGAGGCCGAAAGTAGAGAAGGAAAGGGGGGGCAGTGGAGGGGATTCTGGGAGGAAGCTGATCAACAATGTAGCAGTGAAAAGAGGTGGATATAGACAGGGTGGAAGGAAGAGAGGGGAGGAAAGAACAAGGAGGGCTGACAGAAAGGAGAGCAGGGGAAGAGACTGGGCTCCAGCTCACTGATTCTAAACTCCATTTTGGGACAAAATTGTCCCAGTGAGTCCTGCGTGCTGTCCCTCACAGCTGGGTGCAGTCAGAACCTGGGACAGCTCCCGATTGCTGCTGCCACCTTTCCACTCTCGCTGGATACCAGGAGACCCAGTATGGCCCCCAGCCTTCAAAAGTGAAGAAAGGGTCCTCAGAGGCACCCAAGAGGGGCTTTAGGATAATACGTGTCCCCATAAGAGACAGTAGGCTGGGCCTCCCAGAAGCTATGCCATCCTACTCTCTTTATCCCATTCTTGGGCCCCTAGTCCTGGAATATAAACTGACAAGATTCTGAGCAGGCAAAGAATTTATGGCCCCAGAGGGAGGGAGGGAGGAGTCAGTGGCAAGAAGAGAGGAAGGGAAACCGCCTAGAGGCCAATCAATATCGGTGAGTGGGAACTGAAGTTGGAGGGCGTGATGTTGGGGGTAAAACAGGAGAGAGACAGAGGTGTTCAGGAGATCAATAGAGGCTGCAGAGATGAGCAGAGACAGGCAGAGAGGGAGAGGCACTGACCTCCTGGGAGAGGCAGGAGACAGGCAGAGACAGTAAAACCCAAGGGCTTTAGGTGAGGGAGTGCCCCAGCACCCCCTCTTGCACCTCCTTTGCTCTCTCTCCCCTTCCCTCTCTCTCATCAGGGAAGGATTCTCTTCCTCCGATTTTCCCTCCCATCTTGCCAGAGCAGACTCCTGAGCCTTAGAGGAAAACAAAGGTCCCTTTACCACTTTCAGTGGTAGTCACGGGTGGAGAAACTGAAGCAGTGAATAAACTGTGTCCTGGAGGTTGAGGTCTCCTCTTCCTCCTCCTCCGACTCCTCCTCCTCTCCCTCCTCTTCTTCCTCTTCCTCCTCCTTCTCCCACATCCCCCATCAGACAATGCCACACCCCAGCAGGACCTTCTGCCCGTCTGCTTTGGCCTCACCTCCCACCTCCCTCTCCTCAGACCCAGATTCTTCTGTGCTCCCAGGGCTCTCCCACTAGCTGTGTCACTGGGCTGAGCTCCTACTTGACCTTGTGCACACAGAAGCCCCAAGAAGACCAGTCACAGAGAGAGCATGAAAGCAGACAGGAGCAGCCTCAGGAGACAAGCCCTAGTGGGTACTCAAACTCTGAGATCTCAGTGGCTCCCGAGGTTACACCCACCTTGCCTTTAGTTCCATCATTTGGCTCAGGCTCCATCTCTACCAGACACAAAGGTCAGAGCCTGGGGATGGTGATATTTCCCAAAATGAGCCCTGTTCTGCAACCCCAACTCTCCCTCCCTCCCACCACCCAAAGAAGCTGCTCTTCCCATCCCCGCCAGTAAGAGCCCCAGAAGTCCCTCCCCATCCATCTCTATGGCTCCTTTACAGAAGCCTTCCCTATATGCAAAGTAGTGACTGTGGAACATTGTGCTTCTTAAACCAAAATCCCTCCATTGCAGGCAAGAAATACCCACCATGGGTATCACGACCAGCACCCCAGAATTCAGTGATGGCAGGGGTAACAGTCAGAGCCTGGGGACATAAATTCCAGCTGAGCTCTACCATCAAGCCCCTACGAGTTGAGGCTTGGTTTCCTCCTCAGGTACACAGGAAAGATGGTCTTCTCTAAGAATCAAATGGAAAATCCTTTGTAAGGGTCATCAAACCATTAGCCAGGAGTGTTCCTATCAAGCAACAAAGTTACCATCTCTCCAGATCTATGCCAAGTTGAGCCACCTGGTGGAAAGAAGCCCAACCACAGCCTCACCCATGCTCTGGCAGAGAGGCCAGAACAGTCCCTGAGGTGGCCATCAGAGAGGCTTTGCAAGGCACAAAGAGCATCAGGTCAGATGAGAGCAGTCCTGGGAGACAGAATGTGGTGTGGTGAAACCCAAGAGCTGGCAGGAAAGTCTGGAGGATGATGAGTAGGACATTTTTTTCAAAGGGGAGGAAAAATCAACAACCAGCCAAGCTCTCCAATCCCTGGAACCAATAAATTTCCCAAGTAAGAAATGCAGGGCTCAGGTGAAGACCCAGCAGCATGGAATAGAATCAAGGGTACTGACTTGGATTCTTACCTAGATCGGCTACTGATACTCCCAAATATCCACTCTCCCTTTCCAGGCCTCCCTTCTGTATTTGTAAGGCAGAGAAGTCCCTGTGTGTTTTTTCTGCTTTATCTCTCAGCAGGGTCCCCAAGAGGACCTCTCAAGCCCATGTTCCACTCAGATCCCTGCTCTCAGCTCAGTCATCTGAAGGAAACTCCGAAGCTCCACCCCCTCAGTGGAAGGCCATCTCTCCTATGCCTGACCCACCTGCCTTCCCTCAGTCAACCTTTTGTGAGTAGTTTGCCACCAACCACTAGGGACTAGAAAGGCCATGCTAAGGCCACACTTTTTTGAAGAGGGACTCAAGCAATATACAAGTTGGCAGGCAGATAGAACAGCCAAGTGAGAACATGGCAGAATATCCTTGTGGCTCAAAGGGACAACCTTTATCAGGGCTTCTTGGGGGGAGACAGTCCAGCAGGGCCCATGTCCAAGGAATCCAGCTGTCCTACTAGCTCAGAATGAGAAGGCAAGGCCATCTATCAATAGAGGCCTAGAGATTCAGGCCACAGTCATTTGCACAACCTCAGAGAAAGGCTCAGAGAGGGGATAGTAGCCTACAGCTCCCCTGGGATCCTGGGGCAAGGAATGAGAAGCAAGCAAGCAGCATAGATCTTGGGCTCTGAGACTTTCCTTCCCTGTAGCTGGGGATGAGCCTGGCTGCCCTAGCCCCCAGACACTCACGGTCATTGCAGACAGGGCCTCCATAGGAAGTCATGGTACAATCACAAGTGAATCCATCCCACTGTTGCAGGCAGACGCCCTGGTTGGCACAGGACTCTTCGGTGCAGGTGGTGCTGGGGCCTGGAAGGGGTAGGAGAAAGGAACACACCCCAGGCTCAACTAAGCACCCTCCTCTCCCAGGTGGAGAAACTTCAGGTACTGCTTCCAACATGGAGTGGGAATGAAAGGTTTGGCTTGGCCTTGCACTGCGTGATAAGGAGCTAGGGCAGGTGGTGACAGAGAGGTCGTGACCCTTAGTCCTCTTACACCCTGGCCCAGAATTCTGGGGATGGGCTCCCTCAAGGCCTGAAAGGAAGCCACAGTGCTGAGCACAGACAGCCTGCCCTGGCCTGCCCTGCAGCTGGCCTCTCTATACAATCATAAGTCACACCTCTTGATAACTTCTACACTCACCGTCACAGCCCCTCTCCACCTGCCCGATGCGATGCAAGGCGTCTGCGAGGAGGTCTGGGAGGCGCCCATTGAGGTCCACAGAGGCAAGACAACCCTGAAAGCCATCTCGGGAGGCCACCAGCTTGGGCAGGTTGCTGAACATATTCTTGCTCAGGCCGCCAATGTACAACTCCCCTGAAAAGGGAACCAGGTCACCAGCCAGGCATTTTGGCCTTGATTCACTTCCCATGACAATGGTATCCTTTCAGATCTTTCCAGCCCTTGGGAGGCTTATACTAAACCCAAAGAGATACAGCAGTGACCTGCAGATCCCTACCCCCACCTCTTCTACTTCCTTCTCCACTTTGCCATCTGTCTGCTCCACTCCCGGAGAAGCCCAGATGACTAGGGGAGGGGAGGGACAGCTGGAGGAACCTGCTCTGTGCTCTCTCCCACACGTTTGGTTCTAGTTTCCGGCCTGTAATCAGGGCCTTTCATATATGTACGGCCCCAACCCCTCCACCCCCGCTCCCTCGTTCCCCAAATCTCCCATTTCAGAACTCTTTCAGGCCTCTTCCAATGCTCTTCTAGGAAGTTCTAAGGCTTGTGCTCTTCCCCTAACCACAGGGGCACCAAGATCATCTCCTCAGGGACATTTGATCTCCTGCTTGGCACGAGAAGGAAGGCTTCCCTGGAAGCCTCGGCCAACATAGAGCAGAGCCTCAAGGGCTTCAGTCAGCATGCTGATCAATCCGCTGCCTTGGCCAAGGGGCTTATAAGTGTATCCCAAGACCTATGGTAGCCCCTCGGGTTGCTGCCAGTTTAGATTCCCTGTGACACATCGCCCTCTACTGGGAGCAGGGAAATGTTTCAGCACCAAGCTAGAACTGGCAGACCTCAGGTCTAATTGGGGGGATAAATTCACTGGTCTTCTCAGAGCCACCCCCCAACGTCCGACAGTTTTGGTACCATGGACACCAAGGAGTCCCTATGGGGCTGAGGGCTGTTGGTACATAGATACCAGTGGATTATGGAGCAGCTACAGGCCTTTCTCTCATCCCAAAACCCAGCCTACTCTTCTTGCTCTCTCAACCACCAGTTCTGGGAAAAGGTGATGCCCACTGCAGGATATGGGACCCAGATGTGACCCAAAGTGCGGCAGCCAATGCTGTGATGCATCAGAGTAGCCCAGATCCTGCTGCTCCTTTGGCCCTTCCTCTATGCCAACCAGAGCAAAACTGAGGCTTCTCCACCTTGGGGGCCCAAGAGGTCCTTGAAAGCCTAGCACTAGAATCCAAAGCCACCAACCACCCCATGAGACATACACTGCCACCCATGTTTTGTGTTGAGAGGTGAACTCATAGAAGAGCTGAGCAGGACTTTGACAGGAAACTGTCAGCTGGACATATGGGGAATGAGAATGAGAGACAGAACTAGGGCCAAGGGGTAAGGGTTGACCCAAAGCCTCATAGGAAGAAGTGATCTTGCTGGGGTGATAGGCTATCTGGACCAGGGCCAGGCCTTCTCCAGAGGCCCCAGCCCCACCTTTGAGATCGAGGTTTCGGGCGCCATTGGAGTGCTGCGTGACAGTGCGGGAGTCAATCTTGAGCGTGTGCACGTTGCCTGGGTCCCTGGACACCACCACGTTGTGCCACTGGTTGTCATTGACTGGTTTGTCTGAGTTCCCCTTCATCAAGGACGGGCCATTCCCCAGGTCAAACACGTAGTGGATGTACCTGCCCCACAGTAGGGAGGAGACACTGGGTCAGGGTGGGGAATGCTGGGAAGGCAGGGAAGGAAGAGCTACAACTGCAGGGGGCCTAGGAACCATGGGGAGATGGAATTGAGGGAGATACTCTAGGCAGGAACCAAACCAGTGACAGGAGGGCTATGATGTGAGGTCTTGTCTCAGGAAAGATATGGGGAAAGAGGGCCACCAAAGAAGCTGGCACCTGTGACAGGCTCAGAAGAGAAGCTGGAGGGGAGAGGTTTGTGGAATAACAGGGTCCCCTAGAAGCCAGAACTGAGATACTCGGGGTGGGATCTTCCAAGGCAAAGAGAATCTGAGCTGAATGCTGCCTATAGAAGACCTTGGGCAGAAAAGGGTGGCAAGATGGAACTCCTGGCAAGGCAGCAACTGGGGAGTCCACAGCCTGGAAGGGCATGCTTCTTGTCCATCTTGACTGAGGAGGGAACTTGCTAGTAGTTAGAGACCTAGCCTTGACCTGCATTTTGGGCAATCAATATGCCTACTGGCCAGGGGGGAGCTGTATCTGGGTTAGCAAGGGGAAGGGGGTCACTTCACTGATAGTACTGCAATGCCCAGCCCCTCACCCCTTGACCAGCTCGATGACGATGAAGTCATTGCCGTTGCCCGAGTTGAACAGGAGAAGCCCATCAGGGGCTGTGGTCTTGAACTGGAAGAACAGGTGCATGGATGCATAGGCTTGGAGTGTGGCAAGTGCCAGGTAGCTGCTTCGACTCTTGAAGGTGACAGGATCAGCCACAATGGCACGAAGGCCAAAGCGAGCATTGAGCTCACAGTAGGTGATGTCACCATCTTTGCACTGGTCCATGTAGGGCTGGCCATTGAACACCAGCCCGCTCAGGTGCCCAATGAAGTTGGAGGGTACCACGGAGATAAACCGCCGCTCTGTCATGATGCCCGTCTCAATGTTGTGGAACTCCAGCCGTGTGTGGGCTCCTGCCATCTGTCCTGCTTGGGACAGGAGACTGAGATGAAGAGGCTAGTTATGGAGCATAGGTCATGGGATCATTTCTGGGGTAAGGCCTCAGATTCCCAGGAACATTCCCTTCACAAAAAGCCACACACTCAGTAGAGATGCCCTGGACCAATGCTGGCCTAGCTCCAGAAGCTGTGAAACTCATCACTGGAGGGCTAACAGGCTTCTGGGGAAATGCAGCCTGCAGGGAACTGACACGGTCCCTAGGTTCCAGGTCCCCATAAAATACCACCCCAAGGAGAAAATGGCAGAGGTAGTTCACTAGTAACATTTGCAAGGCAGTGGTCACCAAGAAGCAAGTGCAGATCACTAGAACTATGTCCACCACCCTCAGCCCAGGCTACCTACCCTCCACAGTCACATTATCCACAGATAACTGCAGGCTCTTGCCACGACGTACCACTCTCACCGTGTGCCACTCATTGTCATTAAGCTTGTGGCCCGCAAAGAGTGTCTCAGGGCCTTTACCTGCAGCACCAAGGGGGGGAGGAGGGTGAGCATGACCCTACACATGCCCTCAGACAGCTTCATGCTCCACCCCAGACCCTTAGTAGCACCACCCATACATGTGTGCACAGAAGGACAAACATTCACAGCCCCCAAAGTGCATGTACATAGTTCTCTCACAAACCCAGATGACCTGCAGACTATGTGGGCACAAAGGTAGCTTTCATATAGAATGTGTTGTGAATAGAGCCCATGAAGTTGTACCCTGAGGCCCTGCATACAGACACACCTACAACCAACACACTTCACCGGACAGCCAAGTACCTGCAACGTGTGTTGCTAGCGACTAAATTCCTAGCACATCATGGATCTGACACTCAGGAGCTCCCAGAACTGTACATCCCAGTAGAAAGATGCACCCACAATTTCATCCTCCACTCAAACACCCACCTGCCCCATCTTCAGGGGACCCAAAATGACTTCTGCACATGCCTGCCTACCTCCAGGTCATGCAACCACCCTCACAGTTCATAAAGAACTGGCACAGCCCAAGGGGAGTGTTCTGTATTTTCAGAATTCTGATCATTTATTCATGATTGGGATTATCAATCTCCAGAATCTAAAATCAAACATACTTATCTTTCAAATGTTGTTGGACTTTGTAGCATTCCTGGGTCATCCCTGAGCCCCTGATGCTCCTGGTGGGGCTGAGGGTGCTGGTATTAAGGGGCCTCCAGTGTGCACGCACCATGCCACACAGACACACAGAACAAGGGCCCCTGGTCATTACTTCTCTACCACCGCTTTCCAAGTTTTCATACTGTCTCAGGTCACCTGATTTTGTATAGCACTCCATACAAAAACAGGCCAAGCCTCTGCCCAGCCATATACAGAGAGGCCCAGGCTTCTTCTGAATGGCTTTCTCTCTGACTCTTGCTAACGACCCTCACAGGAACCTTTGGAAGAGCACCCAGTCCACAGGAACTGGTCAGAAGCAAACAGGAGCAGCAGAGAGCCAAACTTCAGGGGCGTGCACACACCCCTCTTCTGAACGCATCTTCTTTCCTGCATGCCTCGTCTACCCCCTTGTGGTCACTGCTGGACATGCAACAGTATATTCCCAGCCCCTCAAGCTACCTCCTACCCTAGGATGGTGCCGTTCCCAGGTGTCACCCAGCTCATTTATGTCCACCTCTTCCTTGCCCTCCTGCTGACTTGGGCGACCAGGTTTCCTGGTCTTCCCTTTCCCAGAAATCAGTGAGCAACCTGACTACAGGCCTTCTGCCAACACTTCATTTCTACTTCATCCTGGTCATTCTGACCCCCAAAATCCCTCTAGTCCTCCCCCGCCCTTGATGCCCCCCACAAATCCAAGTCCAGCATCCCAGTCCCTTTAGATCTCTGCAGAAGAAGAGGGAAGCCACTTACTGGGTGCGCAGCCGACGCGCAGGCAGTCTGGGGGCCCATGGGGCGGGCAGAGGGGAAGGGGAGACAAAAAGGCAGAACAAATTTTTGGTTTTTTTTTTTTTTTTTTACATCCTTCACAGGGAGGGGTATCTGCAGGCATGGATTCCCCCCAGGGCCACTTTCCGGGGACCACACGTGCCCAGGTGCCCTCACCCCTTCCTCAGTTGGACTGCTGTTTCTGCTGTCCCCAAGAGGTGGTTCCAATCCTCCCCAGAGTTGGGAGGTAAGCTAATGGGTAGAGGGTTTGTGTCCCCCTTCTTAGAGGGGCACAAGCCTCTTGTGTCTGAGGGAGCCGGGCACCTTAGGAATCCCAGCTGTATGGGGGTGGGTCACCAGGGGTTGAGGGCTTGACCAACCCCACATCTCCCAAAGTCTCTAGGGAGGAGATGGGTGGGAGGGCCAGGGTCCTCACATCCCCTCTCTGGTGCAACTCCTTGCTCTGAGCCTGGTTGTGACATGTCACTCCTTGCTCTGAGCTCAATGGAGGGATCTGCCCCAGAGCCCCCTGCCTGAGGCCGTACACCCTCCAAAGTCCCAGGGGCTGACACCACCCTTACAGGAACCTTCTTCCTATCCCTCCTTATGATAGGGATGCCAGGCTGTCCCTAGAGTTGGGGGGGGCTTCCACCTAGGCAAACATTTCATCTTTTTCTTTTCTTCTTTTTTTTTTAATGTATTTGGTTGTTGCAGGGTCTCATTATGCAGTTCAGACTTTTAGTGATCCTCCTGTTTTCAGCCTCCCCATTGCTGGGATTACAGCATGTGCTAACACACCCAGACTTGGTAGCCAGCTCAGCCTATCCATGGACAGAGTCAGAGGGGCATGTGGTGCCAAGGATTGAACCTGGTCCTTGTGCTTGCCTAAGCAGGTACTTCACCTTTTTGAAGTTAAGACTTCTTACATGGGGATACTGAACCCTTCAAAATATAACCTCATCTAGGACACAAAGAGAGACTATAAGTACCAACTTCTACCCCTGCCCCATCCTGGCACTGCTATCCTCAACTTGAATGCTGGGGCTGCTCAATATGGTCAGGAAGGCCATTTCTTTAGTCTGAAGCCCAGAGCCCCATCCTTGGGCTGGGCACATCACCCACAGGTGAGAACTGAGCGAGCCTCAAAGAGGGAACAGGGCAATAGGTTTTGAGATCTAGGAGTTTCCAGCCCTTAGGAGGCCTACATTGCTTCACAAGAAGAGCCTGGTCCTGTCTCAGTCCTAACTTTGACTCGCTGTGTAACTGAGTGCCTGGGCCTTCCTCTGAGCTTTGGCTTCTTTTCCTATGAATTTTGGGTTTGGAAGCAGAGGATCTTGAACAGGAAGCAGGTGACAGGTGTACCCTTTCCTTTCGGGGAGGGGCTAGTCTCCTCAGTTAACAGCAGTATCGTGGGCTCTAGCAAATACAGGCTCCACCCACAGACCCCATAACCCAGGATGCACTTGGCACCCACTGGGCCCCTGAAGGTTCCTGCAGTGGAGGTAAACAGACACCCTACAGCTCTGGAGGTCATGGGCTCCTCAGGCAGTACAGCTGAGCTCCACACGCGTTGTCAACCGCAGCAGAAGAGTGGGGGGAGCAGCCGGGGAGCAGCCGGGACCTTAAACCTCGGCCTAGCACCAATGGAGAAGCAGAGGAAGGTCAGAGGGCAAAACACAGAGAAATGAGAAGACACAGTGAGAGGAAGAGAAACCAAAAGCATGTACATAGAGAAGAAAAAAAGGTGGGGGGAGGCCTGATCAGGGAAGGGATGGAGCATCAGGGTCAGGGTAGAAGGGTGCCAGGCACTGAAGTCAGGTCCCGGGGGCTCTCTCAGGTCCAGCAGAGTCTTCACCAATGAAGGGTACAAAAAAGAAAAAAAGGGGGCTGGAAGGTCAGGTCAGAGAGGAACTTGATTCTTACCCATCCCCAGCAGGGAATGCCAGGATTGGGGAACCCATCTATCCAGAGAAGTGGCAGCTGCAGCCGGCCCTGCAGTGACTCCACCCTCAGCAGCCTGCTCTCCAGTTCACAGTGGTGATGACCACCCAAGGGAGTGAAGGAAGGACAGGGAGTACACTGAAGCAGGCGGCCCCTTCCATGCACACTTACCCAAACAGTTCAGGGCACAGTGACTAATCCCCCATTAATCAGGGGGACTGTTTGTGCCTGGAGAGCACGGGATGGATGGATGTGACTGGCCCAGATGGCCCACCAAGGCCCTGGCTACATAGAGACCAGGGCAGCAGTACAAATGTGTGATACAAGAGTGTTCCAAGTGGAAAAGAATGTAAGAAAAGCATGCAGCTGCCTGTGCCCATATCACCTGGGGCCTCAAGGCTTGGAGACAGTGAGCCCACAGCTCCATGAAAGGAGAGCCTCAAGAGGCCACCTCAGAGGTGACATCAGAGTGGCAGCATACACTACTGGGGCAGTCCCCATGCAAAGCCAGTCCCCCAGCAGTGGTCAATGGAAGGGGCTCAACAACTACTGGCCATCCCTGGTGGGATGGCACTGGCCCTTCCGTGGTTCCAGGGATGAAAAGGTATTAGGATAGAATGTGTATTTAGCCTGACTTAAGATGCAAACCAGAGTTAGACTTCCTCTGTGTGGCTCAAGAGGGCAGAACTAGTGAGAACTTAGAACAAGAAGTGATTTCAGGAAGGTGGGTGACCCTAAGAAAACATAACCAAAAACCAGAATGGCCACCTCCAAGTCAGACACTCCCTGAAACACTGACACATCAAGACGAAGGGGCAGGACAAAAGGGAGAGGGAGGGGACATAAAAGGAATTAAGACATGTCATGGCCGGGCGTGGTGGCGCACGCCTGTAATCCCAGCACTCAGGAGGCTGAGGCAGGAGGATCGGTGTGAGTTCAAGACCAGCCTGGGCTACCAAAGTGAGCGCAAGGCCAGTCTGAACTGCATAGCGAGACCCTGTCTCAAAAAGACAAAAAAAAAAGGACATATCATGTACATGTGCCAACTCCCCATGATGAATAATCCTGTACTGTAAATATGTACTAATAAACATTTCTAAATATATTTAGAAAGACGGACATGCACATGGGGGCAATAAAGGAGACCCCTTCGAGCTCAGACTATGTCTTCATGTCAGCCACACAAGGACAGCTAGGAAGCATGGTCATATCTGAACAACTCCAGGAAGGAAAAAGAAGTGAAAATTCAGGCTGGCACTAGCCCCAAAGGCAGACTCAGGGAGGAAGGCAGGGACACAGAACACACCAGGACAGGAAAAAAAAAAAAAAAAAAAAAAACAAGGCAAGAAAAAGGAGAGAGAGAAACAATACCATCCTCTAGGGACAGAGACCACCTGCTCCCCTCAGAAGCTGCAGACAGTTCAGAAAACCTGTTCAGTATCTACAGTCATTGAGGCTAGGAGCTGAGACATGGAGCCAAATCTGGAACTTACAGACTTTTTGTTTTGTTTCTACCAGTACTAGAAATTGAACCCAGGGCCCCAGCTCTACCCCACTCCCTTGCATTCTCTCCCTCCCTCCCTCCCTCCGTCCTTCTCTCTCTCTCTCTCTCTGGTCTTTCTCTCTCTTTTTTTTTTTTTTTTTTGAGACAGGGTCTTGTTATGTAGTGCAGGCTGGCCTTGAACTCACTGCTAGCTTCCTGCCTCAGCCTTTTTATTGCTGGGATTACAGGTGTATACCACCATGTCCAACACATTTTTAAATTTTATTTTTCAGGCAGTCACCCCTTGGATGAGCCCAAGCTTATAGCCACTCTGCCTCAGCTTCCCAGAGTGCTGGGATTACAGGCCTGCAGCACCAGACCCCAGCTTCGGTAGGACCTTTATTGGTCCTGTCATGTCCAGCAAGTCCCTAGGCCCCATCTGTGGAAATGAGGGCTAAGGGCCACGCCCAGCCACCACACCATCTAGTCAGGGGTAGCCTCAGCTCCCTCTTCTAGCTAAGTGTCAAGTGTCTTTCCTTCCAAGAGTGTCTGCTAAGCTTGCCTCCTGTAGAGGCAATAAGACCACAAGGTCAGAGACCAAATCTTCTCAGGTTCCCCAGCAGCAAGTCCAGCCCAGGAGTCAGGCCTTTGTGTTGTCATTTGTCTCTGAAGGCCCTGGATAGTAGGCAGGATGGGGATCAGATGAGGGTTCCTAGGGTGAGGTTAGACCGAGTGGTTTTATGTGGAAGTGAGTCCCCAGGCTGGGCTCCAAGCTCAAACCCTTCCCCCAGTGTAGTTTTCCCTGGAAAAGGCTAGGTGGGTTACTGCACACTTTGTATCTGTACATCTTCAATCCCATTATTCCTTTTGAGTCCCCAAAATAGCACAGAAAGCAGGCTAATGAGGATTCTTCTCCCCATTTTATAGAGAGAAGAGGCTCAGAGAAAGAACATGACTTACCCAGTAGTGAAAAATATCAGGGCTAGATACCAGGTCTTCTGGCCCCAGCCTAGAGCTCTGCCTATCCCAGGCCCAGGCTGGATGGGTGGGTGGGACCCATTCGTGCCTCCAGTGCCTACACAGTGGCCACACCTCTGTACCTGCATACCAGGTAGTATCTGTAGACAAATGCATCTGCTCCAAGTGTTCACTTTACTTTAACAAGCATCAATGACACTAGAGATAGCACTCTAGCACATACATCTCTGTGGACAGGGGCAAGGGGTACTGCTGTGGTGAGAGAGGGACAGGACAGTCCTTGTGGCTATCAGCCTAGGAGACTATTCTCAACAGTATAACTCTTCCAGGAGGACCACTTTATTCTCTGGCTTCTGAAAACTTTCGTGGCAGAGACAGAAAAGCATATCCATGGGAAAGAAAATAGATTCCAGGAGTACAAGGTGCCAAGAGCCCACTAAAATTAACTTTTCTGGGCCAAGGAGATAGCTTGATGGTCTAAGTGCCTGCCTGGCAAGCACAAGGACCTGGATTCAATCCCCAGGGCTGCATGTTGCACTACCCCATGTGGAGCCAGCCATTGAAACTGGGTGTGGTTGTGCACACCTGTAACCCCAGCACTGGGGAGGCTGAGACAAGATGATCACTACAAGTCTAAGCTGTGTAGCAAGACCCTGTACCAAATAAAAATATTTAAAAAAAAAAAAAAGAGCTTTCCTGGGCCAGCAAGATGGCTCAGTGGTCTAAAGCACCTGTGAAGGAAACTTAAGGCAAGCACTGCGACTGCTCCTCGATCCCTGGCACCACATGCTGTGCACCCCGAACCCAGGGCAGGCTGAGCCAGCCATAACACAAACAAATAAATGAGGTTTAAGAGAAATAAATAAAAAAATCTTTAAAAAAAAAGAGCTTTCCTGGCTAAGGATGCTTCCTGCCTAGCTAGTCTAAAGATGTCCAAGCTTCTTCCCAGGGATCCTAGGACAGTCCAAGTAATCAAAAAGTATCTATCTTGCCTGCAGATCAAAGGCCTCAGACTGTCCTTGTGTGCCCACCAAGCACACAGCCATGTGTTCAGCCACACAGAGAATGTACATATGTGTACCCAGCCCTGGGCAGTCAGAAGCATGGAGCCATATACCGGGTCCTCTGGTGGCTTCCTCCTAACACAGTTCAAAGGTACACTGGAGTGTTATGCAGCCCTGAAAGGTATGGCCAAAAGGTATTTCCCAGCTTGCTTTGCCCTGCAGAGCTACTGCCCACCTCGTGTGGGCTGTGACCACAGTCCAGACAAGCCTTCAAGGACCCTTCAAACCAACCTAAGGCCCTGGCAGCCTGCATAGCTCATGTCCAGCCCCTGCCTCCTGCAGTCAAGAGACCAAAAGGGGAAGTAATGGATCAAAAGGCTGTTTCAGAAGTGCCCTGAAGACCAAGGTTGGGGTAAGATTCCAAATATTTAAAAGCTCAACACTCTGTATTATCTCCATTTTGGAATGTCCATTGGCTCAGAGGGGCCTTACTTCCCCTCTAGGCTAAGGAACACCAAGTGATTCTAGTGGGTGAGAGCTTCTACTTGGTAGAAGGTCCTTGGGTTCTCCGCTTCCGTGTGCTTCAAGAGGCCAGTATCCAGTGACAGCTGTGACCTCAGTCCAGACAGCAGAGGTCTCCTGCACTGAAAGCTCTGAAAGGGTGACTGCTTCCTTATGCATTGTTGTGGCCCTCGCACTTAGAAGACATCCCATGGATATGAGCTGAGTGAGTATGGTTACTGCTCTCATTTTGTCTAACTTGAAATCTGAAGGCTGCAAAGAACCTAACATTCCCCCCACAAGAAAAAAAAAAATAACTAATGGTCCCACATGAATACCTGGGGACTAGCAGGTAACATGGAGCCAAGGCCTGCTTGTCCCCATGGGTGGAGACAGAGACAGCAGTCTGATAGCAACATCTTCTTGCCAGCTCTGTTAGAGGTGATGGTAAAGGCACTGCATTTCTAGGCGAAGAATCTGGATTTAAGATAAGTACTCCCCCACCTTCATTAGCTTTGAAACATTGGTTGAGTCAATACATGAGTATCACAGTCTACAAAACAGGGATAGCAACACCTGCTTTGTGATCTGCTATCTCCACAGAGCAGCTACAGGACTCAGCCATGAAAGGACACAGTACTGCAGTTAAGGATAGCTGCACACAGGAGCCAATCATTGTCATTCCTGCATCTAATGCTATACTAGCTCAGGCTTAGGACTCAATTAAGTGCTCTCCAAATGAATGAACCAATGAATGGGTGAGGGGGGTGTGCACCAAGCAAGAATGAGCTGGATCATTAGTGTACATGTGCAGGAGGGATGCTGCCTAGACTCCAAAGGAGAGGCCTGTAAGTCATGGCCACACTCAGTCTTCACCCTTCATTATTATTGCTCTAGGCTGTGCATCCCTGGAAAGGGTAAAGCTCATAGGGATCTAGCCCAGGCTGTCAGCTCCCATCTCCAAATTCTGCTGAAGGCACCTCTTGCTGGTACCACCACTACCAGCTTCTCCAGACAGAGGGGGCTGTGGGTCAGAGGCAGGTTGGGTAGAAGGCTGGGAGGCACAGGACAGGGTGGTTACCAAGGTTGACAGTGAGCTTCATCTGCCCCCCATCCAGCTCGAGGCGTAGAGTGTCAGCAGACTCCCTGGAGGTGGTGGCCATCATGAGTCCATAGGCCCGCTGGGACATGAAGCGGAGGGACACATCCTCTGCTTCAGTGTGCATGGCGTTGGGCAGCATGATCTTCATGTACATGGAGCCATCATAGCTCAGGACTGTGGCCTCTGCCCCATGAGTAGGGTTAGACAGGAGATGGACAGGCAACAGCCAGTGGAAGGAAAGAGAAGACCAGAGAATCATTAAAGATGACATGCTTGTGAGGCACACTCTGAAGAGGACAAAGGGGCAAGGGATGGAAAGCAGGGGCCACCCTGAGGACAGCATGGGAATGGGAACGGAACTGCCTGGGATAAAGACCAGCCTCACCTCTCTCACAGACTCGCCCAAGAAAGCCAGTCCCGACGCAGTCACAGACGAAGCGGTTCCAGCCCTCTCGACAGATGCCCCCATTGCGACAGGGGGCAGACACACACTGCTTCAGGGTCTCCCGGGAGCAAAAGGGAGCAACACCCACAGCCCCTTGTGCCTCGGCCAGCCCCCGAAGGTCTCGGCTCCGTCCATCTATGAAGAGGTCTCGCACACAGCCCACATAGCCAGCCCGAAGTGCTGCTGTCCACACCTCCGGGGGGAGGGGCAGGTCCACTCGGCCCCCCTCAGGGAGGCCTCCCAGGTACAGCTCACTCTCCAAGTCTAAGATTTCACTCTCCCCGGTGGCCAAGAATGGTGTGCTTCGGCTGTTCACCGAGATGGAGCCTGGGGACCAAGGGAGAACAGTTCTCAGGGGAAGGAAAGGAGCCACAGCCCAGAATGAATGTTCAGATTCAACAAGGAGGCCCCAGTCCCACCTGGACCCCCACCCAACACCCCACATGGCTCCAAAGGACAAGCAGCAGCCCTGGCTCTGAAGCCCAGCCTCAGGGTGTCCTACTGCCCAAACCTCCTGGCAAAGGTGTCTAGGTTCAGGAACTATTGTGACCCCATCCATCTGCACTATGCTGTGGGCCTCTGTCCTACCTGAGCAAGCATCACAGGAGGTGCAGGACACAGACAGGCCTAATACCTGAGCCCAGAAAAGCTTGGGTTTTACTGAGCCATTCCTACCTACCAGCCAGCTCCTCAGCCAGGAACTAGGACAGAATTTTGAGGAAGATAAAAAGATCTAAATTCAAAAGTTTTACGGCTTCACTAACATGCACTGAGCTCTTCTGAGCATATGGTGGGCATCTAACACTTACAACGTTGGAGTTCCACAGGTACCCTATCAAACTGGTTCTTTGAAATAACATATTTTAGTACAAGGTCTATAAGGTCTCACTACACAGATTAGACTTATAGTAATCCTCCTGTTTTCAGCCTCCTAAGTGTGGGAATTAGAAGCACACATCACCATGCCCACCCAGTCTCAACCACCATCTCAGGGTGCCTTGGGGGCAAGGCCAGCACACACAAGGGCGATTGAACTCCTGTCCCTAAGTCTGGCCTTACAGCACAATAGGACAGCTGAAGGATAGCCAAGCCCTGTGGAAGAGACAAAGCAGGACAGGTGGCCCTGCTCTATATAACCAGCTCTCTTGAGAAAGAACACACTCCTTCAGGAAGGCATTCAGCAACTATTCATTTATTTATTTTTGTGTATTTAGTACAGGGTCTCATTACATAGATTATACTCATAGTGATCCTCCTGTTTTCAGCCTCCCAAGCCCTGGAATTATAGGCACACACCACCATGCCGAGTCTCAGTCAATGTCTCAGTGTACCCCAGGGCAGGGCTGGCACTGGTAGGCTGGTGATCAAACCCTGGCTGCTAAGCCTGCCTAAGCAGGTGCTTTAGTCCACTGAACTATCTGGCTGGCCTCATCAGCAATTTAATCACCTCACATAGGCCCAGGTCCCAACACTGCCAGGAGGGCAACTGAATTTCAGCCTGAAGTCTCAAGGGGACAAAAGCATGTTTAAGCCATAGCAATCACTCTTTCCTAAAAACCTCTTTTAAGTCAGAAGCTCTGTGCCTGACTTCTTTTCCCCTGGCTTCTAGCCTCCCTGTCTGTCTTTTCTGGTCATGGAGCAGGCCCCAGGCCTGGGTCCTTAGGTGGAGTGAAGAAAACATGGCCTTTGAGGCCTTTGAGGCCTACCAAGATAGGGCTTAGGCTCCTCCCCTTCCCCACTGTGCCACTTGGGAAAGCCTTGGAATCTCTGTAAGCCTTGTCTGCCATTCAAAATGTTATTTCAGGGTCAGCCAAATAGCACAGCAGATTCAAGTGCCTGCTGCTTAGGGCAGAGGCAGCCCCAATGTGCCCTGATAGCACCCCCCCCCCCGTGTGCTGAGATAGCAATTAAGAGTGGGCATGGTGGCATGCGCCTGTAATCCCAGGTCTTGGGAGGCTGAACACAGGTGGATCACTAGTGAGACCTTATACATCCTGTAGACCCTGTACTAAAATATAAAACAAAACAAAAAAAAAACTTTCTTTCTTTTATAAATTACCCAGTCTCAGGTATTCTGTTTCAGCAAAAGAAAACAGATTTAAGATGAGTAATTATCTTTAAAAAGAGACTGAGGATCAAGTGGGATCTTCAAAAGCATTACTGAGATCTTAAGTGCAGAAACTTGTACAGTAGAAACTTTATTCTGCTTAAGGTTTTTTACGGTGGTTTCACTTGTTCACTTGTTTGTGATACTGAGGATTGAACCTAGGGACTTTTTACACTGAACTACACTTTCAGCTCTTTCTATTTTTTATTTCAGACAGGATCTCACTAACTTAATAAGTTACTCAGGCTGAGCTCAAACCTATGATTTTCCTGCCTCAGCCTCCTTGAGTGCCTGGATTACAGGCATGTGCCACCACACCCAGCTTGGTGAAAAAAAAAAAAAAAAAAAACTGAAAAAGTTTGCTTAGGAAACTAAAGAAAGGAAGGGATGCCTTGGGTTAAAATTAGGCCTGAACAAGGCAGGGAGCTTTAGGAGAGCACATAGGAGAACACCAGATTGTGAGCTGAGTAGGGAACAGCGAAGGGAGCAGAATCAGGACTTCCTCTGCAGATCCTGATCCTTATTCAGAACATCCCCTTTGCTCAAAATTTCACCTAACCTTTAAGAGCCAGCCAGATAGCTCGGCAGATTAAAGTGCCTGCTTAGGCAGATGCAGGGACCAGGGTTTGATGGCATTTAACCCCCAGGGTGCACTGAGATGGCGATCAGCACCTATAATCCCAGCACTTGGGAGGCTGAAAAAGGAGGATCACTATGAATACAATCTATGTAGTGAGACCCTGTAGACCCTGTGCTAAATACATTTTGGGAAAAAAAAAGAAAGGAAACTTTACCTGATCCAAAGAGGCCATTCCCTTGGACCCTCCATTAATAGCACAACCCAAGCTTGTTCTCTCCTGACAAGGTGTCACCTGGCCCAAGGTCCAGCTGCTAAACTACTTCTCAGGTTTTTGGGCCTTGCCCTGATAGACCCCCAAACACGGCCCACTAACCACCTTGACATCACTCTGCCCTCCTGCTGTGGGGTCTTGAACATCACCCAACTGGACTCTTATCAGATAAACTGAACCCTAGGAAAGGAAGTCAGGAAAAGGGGTACATAACAGAAAGTTGGAGAGAGGAAATTAAAGTAAGCACAGGCTTCTAAAACATGGAAAGAAAACAACGCAACCCACTCATTAAGAGAACAGATAAACATGATGTGTGAGCCGGGCGTGGTGGTGCACGCCTGTAATCCCAGCACTCAGGAGGCTGAGGCAGGAGGATCGGTGCGAGTTCAAGACCAGCCTGGGCTACAAAAGTGAGCTCAAGGCCAGCCTGAACTGCACAGTGAGACTCTGTCTCAAAAAGACAAAAAAAAAAAAAAAAAAAACATGACGTGTGTATACAGACAATGGAACATTATTAAGACTTAAAAAGGAAATTCTAACTTGTGCTACAACATGGATAAGCTCTGAAGACATGGTGCTAAGTGAAATAGCCAAACACAAAAGGACAAATGTTGAATAATTTCACTTATATGAGGCCCTCAGAAAGAAACAGAAAGATGGTGGCTACTAGGGGTGTAGACAGGAGAGAGGAGTTAGTTGTCACATAGAAACAGTTTCAATTTAGGAAAATGAAAAAGTTCTAGGCTCTAACTGAGCTGAAAGTAGCTGAAGAACCAGCGCAGACTAACTCCAGCCCTTGAACTTAGAACATTGCCACATCTTCCCTTGTGTGCATGACTCCTTTGCACATCATTTTGTTTTATGCCTGGTGTCGGGGGAAATATCCCAAACCAGTATGCTGTTTGAAAAGTAAACTGAAGCCAGGGGCCAAGGAGATAGCTCAGGAGCACAAGGAAAAAAAACAAAAATGAACTGAAGCCAGACATGGTAGTGCACACCAGTAATCCCAGCACTTAGGAGGTTGAGGCAGGAGACCAGTCTGGGCTACAAAGTGAGCTCAAGGCAAGCCTGAATTACATAGGGAGGCCCCATCTCAAAAGAAGGAAGGAAGGAAGGAAGGAAGGAAGGAAGGAAGGAAGGAAGGAAGAAGGAAAGAAAGAAAGAGGGGCTGGGGAGAGAGCTCAATAGAATAAGCACTTGCCTGGCAAGTGCAAGGGCCTGAGTTCAATCCCTGGTTCTTCCAAAAAAAAAAAAGAAAAGAAGGAATGCTGGGGAGATAGCTCAGTGGCACAAGTGCCTGCCTAGGAGGTGCAAGGTCCTGAGTTCAATTCCTGGTAAAAGAAAGAAAGAAAGAAAGAACTACAGGGTGTTCAGGGTCTCACTACCAGATCGGATTTGTAGTGATTCTCCTGTTTACAGCCTCCCAAGAGCTGGGACTCGTCAAGGAGAAAGCTCAGTGGCATAAGCGGCTGCCTGGCAAGTGGAAGGTCTTGAGTTGAACCCCTGGTACAAACAAAACAAAACAAAACTCAAGAGCTGGGATTACAGGCACGTGCCACCATACCCACTCTCAACTGCCATCTCAGCACGCCCTGGGGGTGGGGCTGGCACAGCAGGTCTGGGGATCCAAACCCCTGACCCCTGCACCTGTTTACAGGTGCTTTTATCTGCTGAGCTCTTTGGCCAGACCTTCCCCAGAAAAATTTAATGGTTGGTTAACTTTATTAAAATGTAGATGTTACCAAACTTGAAAAAGAAAAAGTTCTAGACATGAATGGTGATGACACGCAGCAATATAAATGTACTTAATGCCACTGAACATATAGTAGTGTCTAGAGCTAGTCAAGACAAGAATTCAAGCCAGGAGTAGTGGCACACACCTATAAACCCAGTACACAGAAGACTGAGATAGGAGGACTGCCAATAATTCAAAGCCAGCCTGGGCTACACAGTGAGTTCAAGAGCCAGCCTGAACTACATAGAGACCTTGTCTCAAAATAAAATAAAACTTAAAAAGATAGGGATTCAAGACCCAACCAGACCTAGTGTCTAGGCTGTAGAGAGCAGTATGAAGCTAAAGAACCACTTCCTGGCTGCCAGAGGAACAGAAGGCCTAGATACTAGGCAAAGCCTGGACTGCCTTCTGTACCAAAGAGTAAGAGATTTCCTTCATGAATCCACTAGAAAAGACAGCTTTCACAAGGACTCATAGGTGCTGCCACAAGATCTAGCTAAGGTATGGAACCACCTCACATAGATTTCTCTGAGGAAGGAAGAAACAACAAGCCCACACTTCCAGAAGCCCTGGCTGGCTAGCCCCTCCTATGTGCAGAGGCACCACCACCCCACTCAGATTCTCAGGCCTGGAATGGTGATAGCCAGAGGAGCACAAAAATTTCGCTGACATTGACATTCACTTAAATTGGATAATCTGTCAGGTCTCATTTATATCAGTTCTCTTTCTTGACTAATTCTCTCATGTTCAACAAAATGGCAAAGAGTAAAGAGGAGGGAAAACAAGGGGACAGGAAGGGAAGACTGCAGAGGAAGGGTGAGGGGAGGGTGGCTGAAGTCACAGAAGGTTCAGTAACAGAAGGTTCAAGAACCAGCAGCTGCTGGCCCAGAGCTGTCCTGCTGCTTTATTGTTCTAGAACCCTCATGGCCAGCAGTGTCAAGCTCTTTACTGTGTCTCTCCTGGCCAGAACATGGTGAACAGCATTTGGGTCACTGCTCTCCAGCACTGTGGACAGCACCTGGCACATAATAATTGCTTAGTAAATACCATCAGCCTCAGTGTCCTCATGCTCCACCCACCAATTCAAGCAAACAGAGGTGGAAAATATTTGGGAAAACACTGCATCTGTGCTGAACAATAATCACAGTCTTTCTTTCTTTCTTTTTTTTTTTTTTTTTTTTTTTTTTTTGTGGGACCAGGGTTTGAACTCACGACCTTGCACTTGCCCAGCAGGCACTTGTGCCTCAGAGCTATCTCCCCAGCCCCTCTTTCTTTCTTTATTTATTTCTTCCTTTTTTTCCTCTCTTTCTGGCATCAGGAATCAAACTCAGGACCTTGCACTTGCCAAACAAGTACTATGCTGCTGAGCTATATCTCCAGCCCTATATAGCATTTTTATAATAATTATGCAGTATTTATATTGTATTAGGGGCCAGCGAGATAGCTCAGCAGTCTAAAACATCTGCTTAGGCAAGTTTAGGCAACTGCAGGGACCATGGTTCCATCCTGGACATCACATGCTGTGCCAGCCCCACCCCTAGGGCATGCCAAGCTGGCCATAATATGAATAAATAAATAAGGTATTTTTGTTTATTTGTTTTTTGCAGTACCAGGGATTAAACTTAAGACCCCGCACTTATCAGGCAGGCACTTATTTACTGAGCTATCTCCTAGCTCTTAAAGTTTAAATATATATACATATACATATATATACATATATATATATATATATATATATATATATAGTATTGTAAGGAATCTAGAGATGATTTAAAGTAGGAAGATTGAGTTGGTATACTTAATACTGTACTATATTATAAAAATAAAATGCCTGAAAAGTACTTTTTTTCTGTATTTAGGACAGGGTCTACAGGGTCTCACTATGTAGATCTGACTCAATGATACTCCCATTTTCAGCCTCCCAAGGGCTGAGATTACAAGCACACATCACCACACCCAGTCTCAGTGCACCCTGGGGGTGGGGCCAACACGGCATGAAAAGTACTTTTTATTTATTTATTTTTATTATGGTCAGCTCAGCCTGCCCTGGGGGCGGCGCTGGCACAGCATATGGTGCCAGGGATTGAACTGTGGTCCCTGCCACCACCTAAGCATTCCTAAGCAGGCACTTTAGACCACTGAGCCATCCCACCAGCCCCTGAGAAGTACTTTTAAAAAGACCTGAGCACCATGGATTTTGGTACTGAGAGTGGGAAGCCACAGGCATCAATCCTCAAAATATACCAAGGGATAACTATAATTGTTAAGTGAGTTAGTAAAAGGAAGTTTACTGTCTCTGGATAGAAGGGAGGCATACCTGGAAAGCTATTTCCTTAAAGAGAGATGTGCCAAGTACCCTGTGCTATATTCTACACTAAGCCTTTCACAGATATGCTTTTATGTTCTCCCCTTGATGGATCTTTTGTAATTATTTCCTTTGCCAGTAAGGAAACTGAGGCCCACATCCAACGAGTGAAAGAGCTGAGGTGTGAAGCCAGGTCTGGTTGGTGCCAAAGACTGCTGGCATGCCATGATGGAAGGGACAAAGGGAGGACTGGTGGAGGGCAGAAGAAATGGCAGGGGACAAAGCAGCAGATGATGCAGAGCAAAGATCATCTGAAGAGAGCTGGAAAGGAGGTCAAAGCAGGTGGAGAGGAGCAGCCAGAAGAGGGGAAGGTCCAGAGGCCTCCTGACCTTTGCGCCCGTCCCTTTGAAAGTCCACGTGGCACCACTCGCCATCATTGACTTTGCGACTGGATGCCCGCAGCTTGATGCCCCCAGAGCCCATGTCCAGCAGAAGATAGAGGTAGCCATCCAACAGCTCCATGGCAAAGTAGTCCGCCCGCTGGGTGGAGCTGTGGCTGCCGGGCCCAGCCCCAGCCCGCCGGCCCTGGCTAAAGAGCAGCAGCCCATTGGGTTCTGTGGTTCGAAAGTCCAAGGAAATGGAGCCAGTGCGCTTGGCGCTCCAGCGAGGCAGTGCCACAAAGGCCTCAGGACTCTCAAAGGTCACCGGGTCCAGGGCAGCCACATCCTCACAACGGAATGACAAATCTCCCTGCAGCTTCATCTTGGGGTCCCCTTCCTTGGCCAGGCGGGAGAGTTCCAGCTTGAAGTCATTGTTCTTATAGACCACCTGCAGGGAGGAGAAGGGTCAAAGGTAAAGAAGCAAGAGCAGCTTAGGGCCTAGCCACAGCTGTCTGTGGGACTCCGCCACCACCCCTCCTCAGTAGCCCCTGATCAATGCTACACAGAAGCTGCGCACAAGCACCTCTATGCCCAGTTTGCTTCCTCCGACCTGTCTCTGGCTCCCCACTGGCCAGGCAGGCTACAGGCTCTCACTGCCAGCACTTTGCAGCTTGTGATAATGAAAAGGCAACAATCACCACTGCCATCTGATTGCCAGTTCTGAATGGACAAAGCCTTCGTAACAACCTTAACAAGCAGCTACCGACCACTTATCTACAGAAGGGGCAACTAAGCATTGAGCAGGTCAAGAGATTTGGTCAAGGTCACAGAGCTAGGGAGTGGGAAATGAGAATGAAACACACATCTTTAAACTTCACATCCAATAGTTCTTGCTTTTGCCACAACTTCGAGGATTCTGAGAGGATGGGAGCTTCTGGGGCTCAAGGAAATGAGAGGGGCAGCCCCTCTTGTCTACATCAGTAGGACCTGAGTTTTGAACAGGAAACATGTCCCACCATGGACTCAGAAAGAATCCCCTGTAGGGGAAGCAGGTGGCCAGCTCAGACTACATTATACCACAGACAGAGCAAACAGGGACAAAGTGTTCCTGGACCAACCCCAGCCCTTCCCACCCTACTTACATCCTTGAGGCAGCCCATAAAGTTGTTGCTGACAGGTGAGCCTGGCAGGTCTGCTGTATTGGGGCTACCCCCAATGTAGAAGAAGTCATCAGAGCCCAGCATGGTGTAATCTTCCTGCGTGTAGCCTGTGGTGGTCAGGATTCCGTCCACCGAGATGGTCACCTGCCCAGCCCAGGGAGGGGGAGAGACGAGACAACGGGCATCAACTCCCTAGGAAGAGCCACAGGCTGGGCTAGGGAGGGGCCAGGGGGCAGTGGGGGAGGGGGACCCACATTTTTATGTCTGCTTGCCTCGGAGAAGGAACAGTGGGGGAAGAAAAGAAAAGAGGAAAAGAAGACAGCACAAGATTTGATGGTTTCCACCGGGAAGGCCAGGCCTGCTCTACGCTCCTGCCTCCAGCTCAGCAGTAGCCCCTGATCAGTGCCACACAGTTCAGCCTGTGGGGAACCTGAAGAGCTCTTCAAAGGGACAGGGCAGCAGCACCCAGGAGGTGCTCTGGATGGCAATGGGGACTCAAGGACAGGGCTCCCTAGAGAGTGAGGGGAGGCTAATGGAATCCACACTTTTCTCTTGATGATAAGCTTTGGCACCATGACGTCTGTGACTCCAGAGCTTCTTCAAAGCTGAGTCAGGAAACATCCACTGCCTGGAGCTGGGAGGCTTGGACTCACCTGTGGTCCCTGCCCACTAAATCAGGGCATTGAGCTCTTTCTTTCTCAGCTCAGGAGAGGAATGAAGATAGCACTGAGGACTGAGGCTCCCACATACCTGCCAAATACCGAGCTGCATCCTATGCTTCCTAGCTGATTCCCACTACTACCATGTATGTTCCAAGGGCTCTCACCTCTCAAGGGCACCTCTTCATTCCTCAGGTACCCAATATCTGAAGGGGGTCATTCTCTTTCACCCAAATGAGAAGGCAGTTCTGCACCCACTTCTCAGCCTGCCTTCCTGTCTTCATGTCTAATGTTTGTCCTACCAACACACTTGTTAGCCCCACCAGGAGGGAGTAGTAGGGCAGGGCCCTGGGGCAGAAAATCAAACCAAGAGCAAGATGGTGGGGAGGAGGTAGTGCCAAGCAGCACTGGCCTGGAGAGGCAGAGGAGACCTTGCGGGAGGGCCAAGTACAGGAAACTGTGATTGCCCCACCCCATGGCAAAGGCCTACCTGCTCCCTGAAGAGTCTAACCAAGCAAACAGTGCATGGGGCTCTAGACACACCTTGGGGAATGACGGAAAAAACCAAGGACCGTGGGACCCTATCCAGTCTCTAGGAAGCTGGTTCAGGCAAGGGCAGTGAGGACAGAGGCAGTGCCCTATAGGAGCCATCAAAAAGCTGGTTCTACTAGCCTGACCCTACGTTTGCACAGGCCACAGCTCACCTGAGCCTCTGCTCTACAAAGGTACTTCAATACCCTTTTGGTAGGCAAGGTCTGGAGACAGGGTCTTCTGGGCACATCCTCTGATGTCCCCACTGACACCAATCCATAGGCACATGCCACCAGCTATCTTCCAGCACCTGGTATTCAGGATTCCATCATCCAGGGATGGGAGACTTCTAAGGGCTGAGGAAGCATCCAGACAGGGGGAGCAGCCCCCCTCTCCAGTCCTGGAGTCCCCACATGCTGGCCTCCAGCCTTGTGATTCAGGGGTGAGGCTGAGAAGATTGAAGGCTGAGATGCCCCCTCCTGGGAACCATCAAACCTTGTGCTGGGGAAGCTAGGTTCAAGGACAGGTGACAGGTGTCTTTGTGGGAGGGGGCAGTCTGAAAGCTTTTGAGTTTTGGTCTGAGTGGAAGGCTGGTGATTGTACTTATTTCTTCTTCCCTTCACCTTATCCTGAGGCTGAGACGTGAGATTCTGGATAGAAAAGGGAAGGGTCAAGGCATTAGTCACAAAAACATGCAGGCGAGATTAGACTGAGCAGAGAAGAGCTGGAGAGAGGGAAGAGAGGACCAGAATGGAGGGACGAGGACATCAGGGAGGGCCTGACAACTGAAAGGGCCTCTCTAGGGCAAGTGTGACTCCCATCCTATTCTCATCTTGATTTCTGCCACTGTAGAGACTTGGAACAGAGCTACTAACTACTTCCTGGGCTCATGTGCTCACCCCAACTGGGCCATCAGCTCCTGAAGGGCAGAACCTGACCTGACATGTCTCCACAACTCCCCAATTCCAGCACAGCCCAGGGGAAACAGCAAAGGTCATTAAGGCCAACATCAAGTTGCCCTGTGACCCAGAGCCACACAGCCTGAATCTCCATCTGTAAACCTGACTTCCTCAAAGCCTGTGATTTTAGTGACAGAGCCTTAAGTCCCCCATAAGTGGGCCCATCTATGTTTCCATAAGGGGAAAGGGCTCCACTGGTCCCTGGCCTCAGAAGCCAGTGCACCACCCTCAGGCCACCCCTTCACCCTACAGAATCTGTTTATCCCACTCTATGCCCTAGGTCAAGGTCACAGTCCCCAGGCTCTCTCTGAGTTAGAAGGACCAGACTGGGGCAAGGTAAAGAGGTCTCTTCCTTGAGTCTCTTCTGGGCCAGGAGCACATTCACTTTGCCCCAGTGGCTTTGGGTGAACCACTCCCACTCAGTGGCTCCTCTAGGAGGAGGACCACCTTGACTATCCTCTTACAGCCTGGGAGTAAGAGGGGAAAGGGTAGCGGGAGGCAGGGTGACATAGGAGGTGCACTGAGGAAGGGGATCAGCCCAGAAAAGGTGTGCAGGAGGGGAGTACAAGGAGAAAGGGAGAGATGGTAGTGGGTGAAGAGGAAGCCAAGAGTGGAGGGAATGGAAAAAAGTGGAGGGCAAGGAGGGAGATGATTTAGATTAGTAAACCCGACTGTTCCCTCAGACAAATCAAAGTCCAGACACAAAAATGGCAGGTTCGTTAGTAAAAGCAAGAAACAGGGGAATAATTCCCCTGTCCCCCTCCACCCCAGGGGTTCTTGATGACCCTGCCCCCCAACCCCCCACGCAGTTTCTGGAAGGGGCAGGACCAGCGGGGGAGGTAGGGAAGAAGGGAGGCTGTGGGACACAGAGCAGCCACTGCAGCAGGAACCCATGCAGGTTAGAGGAGCAAGGTAGGGGCGAGCAGCACAAGCCGGAAAGGGCAGCACCAAGGAGAAGGCAGGCAGGGCAGGGGACCAGGAGGAGAGATGAAGGCCAAAGAGCTGTGGGTGCAGGAACGAGAAGCTTCCTTCCACCAAGGAGAGGGGAACAACTAACAGAGATACTTAGGAGTTAAGAAAGGGGACATCAGATCTGAGCTTCCTCGCCAGCAAGTGACTCCCACTCATTCCTCTGCCCATTTGCCACCAATTGCCAACCCCAGACAGACAGACAGACAGACAGACAGACACACACACACACACACACACACACACACACACACACACACACACACACCACAGCTCCAAAGGCCAGGACTCAAGACCCAGCCAAGGGTCTATATCCAACCCACACCAAGCATCAACACAGTAGCCATCCCAGTGCATTCTGAAGCACTGTAAGAGGGCAGGCTGAGTCAGGAGCAGCAGAACCATACCCAACCAACCCCCTCCCCGGCATTCGCACAAGCACAGCCCCATGTACTCCCCAGGAGCTGTGTGGCCAGCTACAGGTGGCCCACTGGCAGCCTGGAACCCAGATGGGCTCTCAGCTCCTCCTGTCACAGAACTCTTAGTTCTACCTTGCTGATCCCCATGTTAAGCAGGCAGGCCAGTGTAGGGAAACAGGCCCTAGCCATAAATATCCCCACCCTGGAGGGTCCTTACACAGAAAGGTTGGGGAAACACTGTCATTGCCCACTGTCTGCCATCTCAGGGTCACTGGCCTTCCTATTCTTGGGAAGAGTAACTGAGAAAGCAGATGGAGTTGTTTTTCATTGTCATTGTTTGCAGCTCCCACCAAAAAAAAAAAAAAACATACCAGAGATTTAATTCAGGGTCCTGCACAGAGCTTACATCCTGGCTTTTTTTGAGACAAGGTCTTGTTAAATCAGTAAGAGTCTGAGACCAGCCTGGGCTACAAAAGTGAGCTCAAGGCCAGCCTGAGCTGCATAGCGAGACCCTGTCTCAAAAAGACAAAAAAAAAATAAAATAAAATAAAATAAATCAGTAAGTTGCCCAGGCTAGGCTTGGACTTGTGATCCTCCTGCCTCAGCCCTTGCAGAGTGCTAAGATTACAGGCATGTGATGTCACGCCTGCCCAGAAGGCAAGTGTTGTTAACTTGTGGGCAACTAAGTGGGTTTCCTTGAAGTCCCTGAACAGTGCACAAAAATCACATCTATGGGCTTTTTTTTTATCTCCTGTAAGAGTTCATTGTTGTCCCAAATTTGCAAAAGGTTCCGTGAGTCTAACATGTTTAAAAACTAGACCAAGAGAGCCTCGTGCCTGTAATCCCAGCACTCTGTAAGGCTAAGGTAGGAGGACTGAAAACTTGAGCCCATTTGGACCGGTTAGCCACTTAGCCACACCTTATCTCACAGCAAAAAATAAAAATAAGGGCTGGAGAGATAGCTCAGGGGCACAACTGCCTGCCTGGCAAGTGCAAGGTCCTGAGTTCAATCCCCAGTCCCACAAAAATAACTAAATACATAAATAAATAAATAAATAAATAAATAGAAATAAAAATAGCTGGGAAAATGTGAAAGCCCAGGCTTCAATCCTCAATACCAAAAAACCAAAAACAAGTTCATAAAAATGTTATTTGTCCAGGTATGATGGCACACACCTGTAATTCCAACACTCGGGAGAGGGGTCAAAGAGATAGCTCAGCAGCCTAACGTGCCTGCCTAGGCAAGCTTAGGCAAGCAAAGGGACTGACCAAGGTTCAAGGTTCCATCCCCAGCATTACATGCCATGCCAGCCTCCCACTCAAGACATACATACATACATACATACGTACATACATACATACATACATAAATAGAAAGAAGATCTAATAACTTGGGAGGGAGAGTGAGGCAAGAGGATCGGCATGAATTCAATGCCAGCCGGGGCTATAAAGTGAACTCAAGCCCAGCCTGAACTGCATAGTGAGACCCTGTCTCAAAAAGACAAAAATAAATTTATATATATATATATATATATATCTTATATTCCATCAGGGTGGAACAGGATGGGAATGGGGCTACAGACCCTGAGAAGGGTTTCTGCATGGGTGAGGAGCTGACACCCAGATAAATGTGGATTTTAGCCACCTGAAGGGGGAGGGCTGACTAAAGCCAGAAGCAGTTTGAAAGACACACCAAGAAATGAACTTGACTGACAAATTTACAGACCTGTGGTAAATTCTGGGGTCTGGGTTTCATTAAGTTTGGAAGTACAGGAGGAAGATTTGAGGTCAGAAATCTTGGGTTCTTCAGTTAGCCTTCACCATTTTCCAGAACAACCTCTTTTTACCTCTCTGACTCTCCAGCCTATAAAGGGGTTTTAACAACTTCCCATCTTCGAGGTTTACACCAAGCACTAAATGAGAGGTAAGTGCAAGTGCTCAGACTCCTCCAGGGCTAGTGTGTGGCTCTGAGCAAGGAATTGTCTCTGAGCCCTGACATCCTCATCTGTGAACTGGGATCATTCCCTACCCACAGCCTAAAATCTAGAATTCAACCAGGATTTTGTTTGTTTGTTTGTTTGTTTGTTTGTTTGTCTTTTTGCAGTACTGGGGATTGAACTCAGGATCTTGTGCTTGCCAGGCAAGTACTTATTCTATTGAGCTATCTCCCTGGCCTTCACGGGGGTTGAAATAATATTCACAATGTGAAACGTAGACCCTGATATGTGCACAAAGAACCTTGACTATTTTTTCAAGCAAACATCTATCAGCCTGACAATACTTAAGCCAAACCTCTGAACTGTCTGGTGGGCCTTCAGGCCTGTGATCACCCTCTCCCCCAAAGAGAAGAGCTCGAAGGATAAGAATCCATATGGATGAGGTAGTAAAAACCAATATAAAAATCTATGAAACCCATCTGAGGATGACTTGGGAACCTGTCAAACCCCAGCTCTATTGCTCCATTCTCTGACATTAGCCTCAGTCTGACAGATGGTCCTGAGGGCAGGTTCAGAGGGTTTATCCAACCAAGAGGCACAGAGATCTGTTCCCTCAGTGTCACTCATGGAGAGAAGTGGGAACTTGAAGCCTGGGGACTTAGCAGGGACTTTCCTTGCTGGAACTGAAACCAGAAAAGGCTGTTGGTTTCCTAACAAATTTCATCAAGTCATTCATCTTCCCTCCTCACCAACCTAACTTCTGAAGCATTGTGAGGGTTCATGAAGTTATTCTGGGATGGTTTCAGGGTCTCCAATAGGGCTAGAGATGTCATATTCTCTGCAGTTCGCTATGGGAAGGGAATGGCCTTCCTCATACACATCTCTGCCCCCAGAAACATGGAGACAATCAGCTAACACTTTGGGGTTTTTGTTTTTGTGTTTTTGTTTTTGTTTTTTACTTTAGAGAGAAATTTATTCAGTAAAATTTCCTAGGGCACATTCTAAATCCTTGTAAGTAAAAAATACAGTTATTATTAATTTCAATAGGACATCTTTGAATGCATGGCTGAACTCCAAAACAAATTTGAATTTTTGCTAAGTGACATTAAGTCCTGATAAAATGGTCACTTCAGGAGTTAGTCATCATTATGTGACATAGCAAGTTAGGGCGCTCTCACAATCCACCTTATAAGAATCCTATCTGCTACTCAGCTTACTAAAACTGTAATTCCCCTAGCCAAGTATAGAACCTTTCATTTTCATTGACCTTCTTACTGGTCCCATGAAAGAGGTGTATTGTCTACTCACTTGGTAGATGAGGAAACAACTTTTATAGCCTCAGTCCATTTCCACCAAACTAAGACAAGAAGGATGGTTTGCTGGGTCCTTATCTGAGGGTGATATTCCCCAGGTAACTGGGTACATTCCATGGGCTGATCTTTTCTCTCTTCACCCCCCAAAATCACAGGTTGCCTTCTAGTAAAGGTCTGTGAAGAGAGTTCCAAGTGGCCAGCTCTGGAACTGTGCTCAGTGGCCCAGCTGGGCAGGGTAGGGAGCAGCTAACTTCTAGAAGCAGCAGCTGGTAGGAAATAGCCTGTGGCAGCTGGTGCTGGCCCCACCACACAATTCCATTTGAATTCCTGGAGACATCAAGGAACAGCCACAGAGTAGACTAAGCACGACTGGAGTGGCACTGGCCATGGCACTAGTCTATGTCAGAGTAGGAAAATGAACACCTGCAAAGGTATTGGCCAAAGGTGGAGCCTTCTAGGGAGGTGGGGGCACTCTCAGGCTGCACACCCCAGCTCCAGCACTTTCTCTATTCTAGCCAGTCAGCCCTACAGTTGGGGAGGCTGGCCAGGCCAGGCAGCTGCCCCACATAGGGCCAGTCCCTCAGGAACAGACACGTCCATCTGCAGGGTCCCTGGCCTAGTGCTCAATCACTCTGCATTATTAATAGGTGATGACTAACTGCCTGCTGCTGCAGAGCCAGCACAGGGCAGGTCTGAGGGAATCCCAGGGGATCACGCACCACAAGGCCTGCAGGCACACACTCTAAGGCAGGCAGGCAGGGAGCAAAGGGCCAGCCCAGCCCCTCCCTGACCCTGCCCATAGTGGAACCCACACTTAAGGCAGAATCCTCACCAGTCCCACAGCCCCCATTCACATCGGCTTATACACATGTAGAGACACCAGCAGCCTCCCAAACACACAGCATGGTTTCCCACTAACACCCCTAAATGTCACACCAACATTTACACACAGTCGCACCCACACACCAACACACACCAGCTGCTTTTCCACCAACACCCACACCAGCACTCACCGGGCCTGAGCCCAGCCCAAACACAGGCGCCTGTAAGGACATGGACAGCAGAGGCTGGCCTAGCCCCACCCTGCAGGGACTGCCCTCCAACAGGGAAGGAAGCCAAGCCCGTCCTTGGCCATGCAAAGAGGCAAGGGCACCGGGGGAGGGGCACAGGAGAAGGGAGACAGTGTGAAACACAGTGTTAGTCAGAGCAGCAGAGCTTAGGGGAACTGGACACTATCCCTGGTGGGGAGGAAAGACCATTCATGCCATGCAAAATGCAGGGAGACAAACAGGGAACCTTTGAGGCTAAGAAGCAGGGGAGGAGATGTCACCTTATCACTGGCAGCCAACATGAAGCAGTCCCCCAAACTGGTATGAGCTGGTGATTTGAAGGTGGTCTATGTCTCCCAAGGTCACCCCCCACCCTTTGGGAGAGCTGCCCAGCCGGCTGCCAGTGGAGGTGGCATCCCCATGCCCTCCCTCAGCTTGAGGAGTCCCATCCGGAGCTGACAGTGAGCAGAGCAGAGCATGTCATGAGATGGTGTTTTCCATGGATTTTCAGGAGACCAAGAAAGAAACCAAATCAAACAGAAAAAACAAGGGAGGGGAGGGAAAAGAACAAAAGAAAGCAATCAAAATAAGCCGCTTGGTATCGGGGCTGGTCTAACCAGAGCCGATGACCACAGGGCCTGCCCCAGGTCGCTCTGGCCAGGAATCTGAATTCAGAAGGCAGGGATTATAGGGCAGGGCCAGGCCAAATTCCTTGATTTCCAATTGTCTTTTGGCTTTGAGTTGGGACCAAGGCGATAAAAACAGAAAGAAAGAAAACGGAGGGAAGGAAACCAAAGAGAGAAGCAAAATCTAAAAGATTGTCCAGGACACAAAAAACAATTGGAAGAGCAAAACAACCAAAACCAAACAAGGAGAGGAAACAAAAGTGGGAGAATCGAACGTTAAAAAAACCCACGGCAAACCAAACGGTAAGACAATTAGAGTGATATCTACCAGATAATGCAGTTTGTTTACCATAGCGTGTCCAATCCCTGCGTGCTTCACCGGAGAGGGGGAGGGGAGGGGGGTCAAAAAAAATCAACAAAGACAACAACAAAAGAACACAACGAAAAGAAAAGAAAAATAAAATGACCAACTGTGAAACTCAAGGAAGGAGGAAAAATATATATCCATATATATCTGGTTGTTCAAACCCTCCCACCTCAGGTTCAGTAGAAGTATTTTAAAGAAAATTAAATTATAATGGGAGGGAAAAATAAAACACACGCAAAAAAATTAAACCCCTGCTTATCCCAATCCTTCCCCCACCCTCCTCTGGATTCCTCTCCCTCTCACTCCCTCCCTGAAGAGCCGTCTGCAGAGAAGGGGAACAGTTAAGAACCTTGGTTAGTAGAGAAGAAAACAACAAAAGAACTGGACCAAGAAAGCAAAGACTTAAAAATGGCTGACATTCCGCAGATGAGACAGAAAGGTTAGTTCGGTTTTTCACTCATACCTTGCCCCACCTGTCCCTGCCCATCCCTTGGTCCCTGGATTATAAGCGTGTTAGTAACACACACAGAGTCGGCAACGGGGTTGTCCAACAGAAGGGGAGAGAGGAAAGGCAGGGGTTAAGAAGCAGACCCAGTTATGCAGTATTAGTAGGTCCTGTGGGCTGAAATGGGAGGGAGTTGAACAGGGGGGAGGGAAGGGAACAGGAGTGTGAGAAGAAGTGGGCTACTGACTCTGAATGGACAATGGGTTTGTTAGCTGACTGGTCAACCAGATGGCTTTCCAGAGAACTGGCTAGGAAGTGAGTTGGTGCTGGCCAACTGGCTGACCAGTGGTTATGTTGGGTTAATGAGTTAACTGGCTGGTGATGGGCCAGCTGGCTGTCAGGCTGGGAGAAAAGTGGGCAAAACCCCTTGAGATTCAAAGAACTAGCAAAAATGAGAGGCAGTTTCATTTGGAGGCCAAAGTGGTTCCCAAGGAGCACAGGAGGGGACATGGGTATCTGCTTTTCCCAGGAATGGGAGCATAGGCAAATAGATCCAGGGAGCTGCTGGTGGAGAAAGATAGTTTCTTTCTCTCTTTCTTTCAGAAATTTTATTTTTTTATTTTTTTATTTTCTTGCTTCCCTTCCTTGAGAAAGGAAGAGAGCATCATTAAAACAGGGAAAAGGAAACCTTGCCCTCTGGGGCTGACAGAGACTTCATGTTCACATTGTATCTGATCAACCCAAAGTCTCCCTTCTCCTCTCCCTCTCCCACCCACAGCTGCTTCCTCCAGACTGCCTACCTTGACTTCTCCAGAGCCTACATTTCCCCAAAAGTCTTCATCCCTATTTTCTTACTGTCCTCTGTGCATCCATCCCTCTAGAAGAAATTGTCCACCACCACCACCCCTGCAAGGCCCTGGAACTGGCAAGACCCACCTCCTGTGTGGACAATGAAACCTCTGAACCTCCATTTCTCATTACCAGTACTGGAAATTCACTCCCCTTCCCCACAAGGAGGAATGCTAAAGCCCACCTAACTCTGAAATCCCTTACTCATCCATGGCTAGAAATCAGATCTCCTACCCTGGTCTCTGTAGTCCTCACTCCCACCTGCTCTCAAGTTCATTTTCTCTTCCCATAGCCAAGAACAGCAGCAACAACCACTTTCACCACTAACTTGGTCTTTGAAAAGGAGATGCCACCGGGTGTGGTGGGGCACACCTGTAATCCCAGCACTTGGGAGGCTGAGACAGGAGGAGGAGGATCAGTGTGAGTTCAAGATCAGCCTGGGCTACAAAAGTGAGTTCAAGGCCAGCCACAGGACCCTGTCTCAAAAAAGACGAAAGAAAGAAAGAAAGGGGCTGGGGAGATAGCTCTGTGGCACAAGTGCCTGCCTGGCAAGTGCAAGGTCAGGAGTTTGAACCCCACTCCCGCAAAAAAAAAAGAAAGAAAGAAACAGGAGATGCTAAGAGAGCCAAGGCAGCTATACTTAAGCACATCAGAGATGGAGGGATACTGCTGTTTGGCATCTGTTAAATGCAACTGCATGGCCAAGATTATGATTGTGAGCAAAGAGGTATTTTAGGGACAGAGCCATTACTTAAAAAGTTATTATAACCAGTGGGCACAGGACTAATTTAGTAAGATAATTAATAAGGGCCTTGTATAATTAAAAATAACAGAATTCAATATTTAGCACCTAGAAATGTCGAATGATCAATATTAATTATTAGTGATTTGAAAGCAAGCAGTGTACATAGCAGAAGCATCTAACTGCAGGTGCAGTGACTGGAGCAAGGAGACAATGTGTGACCAGAGGACTAGTACTCCTGGCTGGTAGGACTGTCATGAAATGAAGAGGCCAACTAGTCAGAACAAGGAATACTTAGCTTCAGGGTAGCAAAACCAATTGCACCCAAAAAGAAAAGAGTTGTCTCATAGCACAGTACCAGTTGAACAAGGCAGGAAAAAAAAAAAAAAAAAATGGAAGTCCAAGTACTATTCTTTGGAATTAGAAATGGTTATGAAGAATAAAATAATTTTTTCAATGTTCATGAAATTCAATGTTCGCATTGTTAACAAGTAGAACAAGAAATTAAAAACAGGACTGAAAGAGGAAAAGTGATTTCAAAATCAGTACTCCCCCCTAACTTGTTAAGAGACCAGGTTTTCTCTGAAAATTAGCAGAGTTGGCATGGATGAGATAGGAACCCTCTAAACTTAGGGACTGAGGATCTAGAGCTTGTCCATGTGACCATGGTTTAGGGGCAATCGTGGTCAGATACTCAAACAGAGCTTCCACTGGCACCGGTTCCTAGTGGCCTGTGACACAGCTCAGGAAAAGGAGAGAACAGCCGAATCTGGGGAGCTAAGATTTCACACTAGCAAGCAAGCAGTGATGGCCTTATCTACTCCTAGAGCTCAGAATAGCAATATCTGATGAGGTACAGCACCATGGACCCCTGGGAGAAGCCAATCATTATAGCAAATGGAAACTTACCATGGCCAGGGGCCTTTGCATCAAACTATAACCATCTGCACTGTGAACTCTGAACAGCTCTAGCCTCTTCAAGAAAGTATAAATCACAAAAATCAGGGATGAATACAGTTTCTGTGGAACATGAGCAAGAAGCTCAGGACAAAGAAGAGAAACCCACCATGGGATTTAGCCATAAAAGAACCTATTTTTAAGAGATACGAGCAGGATGTTTGAGTATCTCAGAATGACACAGCCACTGCAAAAGTAGAGCCTTCTTTGTATTTTTCACCAATAACAACTACCAGTGCCTCCCTGGGAGGCAAAGAAATAAGATAGCTTGAGTCTCACAGTCTTCCATCCAACATTCCCTGTCTAGACAGCCCTGAGAAAACTCTCTGAGCTTCCAAACTTCAGTTTACTTATCAGTAAAATAACATCACCCCACTCACTAAATTGATTTTAAAAATACATGAAATACAAAAGAGAAAGAAGATCCTTGAACTCTGGGGTTAGTGGAGGAGAGAGGTCCCGGTGAGATCTGAGAAATGCTCTGGCAGAGTACGGAGATCTGAAGAAATTTGGGGTAGTGAGTGGGACACACTTTCTTCTGGGTTCATAAAACAAAATGGAGTTTCTCCCAGGACGACAAGTTCAGCATTCATATTAAATAGTCAAATCGGCTCATTTTGGACATGGATTCTTGTGTCTCAAACCTCACCAACCAAGTTTAAGAAACTGAATGAATCAAGAAAACTATTAGAAAAACAACTACACACACCCAATAGCTGCTGGTATTAAGCCTTCAATTTGCTCACCACTTAGAAGAAGAGATAAGAAATGCAAACAAAGAAGTGCCTGCCTGGCAAGTGCAAGATCGTGAGTTTGAACCCCAGTCCCATAAAAAGAAAGAAAGAAATAAATAAATAAAGAAAGAAAGAAAGAAAGAAAGAAAGAAAGAAAGAAGGAAAGAAAGAAAGTAAGAAAGAAAGAAAGAAAACAAATATTGAAATACAGGAAAATGAGTTATAATACAAGTTTCCAAGGGCTTGAAGAACATAGCAAAGAAGGGAGCCAGGCTAAGAAAGGTTTTATGAAGGTGGCCAGAGAGACTGAAAGAAAACACAGCTAATGATCACAGCAGCAGCAAACCCTTCAAGGCTTATATCACAGCAGGCACTATGCTGAGTGCTTTTAGGCATTCCTCAGTTGGCAGAATACTCCTACCATTTGGCCTCTGAAGAACTGAAGCTCAGAGTTGTATAATTTGCCTAAAGACATTCAACTAGATTTGAAACCAGCTCTTCTGACTGAAAATGTAGCCCTAAGATTTCATCAAACAGAAAGGAAGATGAATAGACAGTACACCTAGGAGAGCTGTGGGAAGGAATGGAAGAACTAGGAGTGGTACAGGCAGGTATAGAGAGCAGCAGATCTAGGCCCTGAAACAGGCTGTGTGCCATGTCAGAAAGGACATAGGAGGAAAGAAATCCTAAGTACCTGTTGGGCTGCATCTTTGGGGATTCCACTCGTAAGATCTTCATCCTTGGGGAGTCTACACCTTGAGACTCCATTTTTAGAGGACTGCACTGTTGGGTTACTCCAATCTTGGAAACTCCATCCTTGGGGCTCCATCATTGGATGACTCCACCCTGACTAACTCTATCTTTTAAGGCTTCTGTCCTCTGGAGAGTCTGTCCTTGGAGGATTACATTATTGAAGAACTACATCGTTAAGAACTCCATCTTGGAGGGACTATGTCATTGAGGACTTATTCCTTGATGGAATCCATCTTTGGGGAACTCTATCCCTTGGGAACTCACTCCTTGGAAAACACCATCCCTTAGGGACTGAACCATCGGAAACTCCATCCTTGAGGATCTCAGCTTTGGACTCCACCCTTGATGGAATACACCCTTAGAAGATTTTATTCTTGGGAATTTTGTCCCAAGGACTCCATCCTTAAGATTCTGTCCATGAGGTATTTCATTCTTTTTTTTTTTTTTTTTTTTTTTTGAGGTATTTCATTTTTGAGGCCCAGGGGAGCTCCTGAAAGTGTCTGCACTAAATGGCATCATCTAGGCTAGGCAAGAGGAATCATCATGCTTTGGTAGCCAGCTTGCATTCCAAGTTTGGTGCTGGCTAATGATAAAATGGGTTTGCACATTCTGCTTACATGATAGTTGAAGGCAGCTGGGAGACATACTGGGTATGGGAGGAGAGTGGGCCTGGAATTAAAAATAGGCCTTAGGGAATCCTCAGAGGTAATCATTACTGCCAAGATGCCCTAAGTGAAATGTGTGTCACGAAAGCTTCAAAGCTGGGTTTGGAAGGAGAGACAGATGCAGTCTCAATCAGAGCCCCCTCTGATCCTGCTAAAAGGGTCTAAGTATGTCTAGGTGCTTTCAGGGATGCTAACCTAATTCAGGGCCCTGGGATGACAATTCAGCTTCTTCCTAGTCTTTGGATCAGACCTTTGACTCATATTTATAATCCCAGAAGCAAAATAGAGGGAAAGCTCTGAGTGCTGGCTCTGGGGTAGGCCCTCCCAGGAGGCCATCTCCCTGGCCACTAGAATCACATGAGCAAAAATAACATAGAAGCCAGCATTCTTGGATCCTGGCCATCTACCCTGAAAAGCTGGAGGTAAATGTCATTCCTTATATCACCTCCCTGTTTTAACTCCTGGCACATAAAACTTGAGGGAGACAGAACATTGATACAAGCTGCCCAGGTCCACATCACCCTCCTGATCACAGAAGAATTTTTCTAGCTCCAAAATGTTATGTGGACACTGTACAAAGCTACACAACAAGGGTTGCTCCCCAACAGCATTACTGACATTTAGGGCCCAATAATTCCATGTTGGGGGCACTTAGCAGGAGCCTGGGCTCTACCCACAAGATATCAGTAACACCTCTGAGTTATAACAACCCAAAGGGCTCCAGACATTGACACATGTCTCCTTAGGGCACAGAGTGACTGAGTGACTGAGAGACACTGTAGAAGCAACAGAGCTCAAGAAATTATTCTTGTATGTCCCAAAAACCAGGTTAAGGGTTTCACAAGGATGCACCTCACCACAGTCTAGGCCTTGAGGAGGCCACCTCTCAATCATATGTGTGGACTGGATTTAGGCTCAAAAAGTCCTTTAGAAGCCCTCTTCCCTGGAACAAGGTCTCACTATGTGGTTAAGGTTGGTCTTGAACTCACTAGGTCATCTAGACTGGCATTGAACTCACTAGCTAGCCCAGGCTAGTCTTGACCTTATAACAATCCTCCTGTCTTAACCTCCTGAATTCTGGGACAACAAGCATATGTTACCATATCCAGCTCAGAGGCCCTTTCATAAGAGTTCTACCAATAGTGGATTTAAAGCAGATACCCTCTGAGCTCAGGCAGGCCCACTTCTGGGTCAGCATGACTACCTGTGGCTCTGAGTCACCTCGTAGAACAATCCAAAAAGGACTTTCCATCACTTATTAGCATAGACTTACAACCCTACAAGCCCCAAGAAGAGGTAGTCATGGGTCTACATGCTGTATGCTGAGGCCATGTGTCACACTAACCCTGTGGTTCTTTTGCCTCTCCTTCCTCTTGGGTATCTCTTAAGTCCACAGAATGTTATGACCTCTGTTGCCCACCTGGATTCCCTGCTCACTTTTTTTTTAATTTTTTTTTCTTGTTTCAGAACTTTTTGTTTATTTATTAGTTTTATGGCCGGCTCAGCCTGCCCTGAGAGCAGGGCTGGCACAGTATGTGGTGCCGGGATCGAACAGCGGTCCCTGTGGCCGCCTAAGCTTTCCTACGCATGTGCTTTAGACCACTGAGCCCTCCTGTCGGGCCTCTGTTCACTTTTAATAGTCCCATCCAATCCCCTCAGAAGCTGAAGTCCTGGGAGGGCAGGCACCATGTTGTTCTTCTCTGTGTGCAATATGATGAACATATCTACCGGCCAAGTAAAATATGGATAGAATGTGGGCTCATGGAGTCCTGCTGAAGGCAGAAGTAGGTGACAGCACTGGTCCTAGGGAGGACAAGCAAACAAAAGGCACCAAGGGCAACTTCTCTGCCTCCAAATGCATGTCATACCTAAAAGTATCACAAATGCATACAACACACTCAGGTGGGCTTGGATGGGGATAACAACACAGGACAGCCCTCTGACCAGGAAATAGGATAATGTGACATGAGAGGGCACTGCACTGAGGAGTGACTCCACCAAGCATACCACTCGGCAGAATCGGGAGGGCACTAAAAATAGGCACATCAGTAGGAACCGGACTGCAACAGGTGGCAGCAAGTTCCCAAAAGAGCAGCAGGATTAGTCATGGCATTGTCACAGCAGGGGGAAATAGCAGTAAATGAGGAGGAATCCCCATTAGATCATCACTCAGTGGTGTTAAATGAGCACAGGTAAGAGGAGTGGGAGGTCAGCTAGAGTCCTGAGCCCCATTAATAAGCCTTCCAGTGGGAGGAAGGTGAGAAGGAGGAGGACAACAAAGGTGATGACAAAGAAGAGTGACACCAGAAAGTTAGTCACTTCCCAGTCAGAACCAGGAAGTCTGAAGAAGACAATTAGAAAGAGTCAAATGTGTTGGCACATACCTATGATCCCAGCACTGAGGAGGACACTGAAAGTTTGAAGCCAGGCTTGGCTACACAGTGATTTCTTTTCTTTTTTAATTTTTATTTTTTATTATTATTTATTTATGTTATGGCTGGCTCAGCCTGCCCTGGGGGTGGGGCTGGCACAGCATGTAGTGCCAGGAATGGAACAGTGGTCCCTGCAGTTGCCTAAGCTTGCCTAAGGAGGTGCTTTAGATCACTGAGCTATCTCACCAGTCCTACATAGTGATTTCAAGGCCAGCCAGAACTATATAACGAGATCCAGTCTCAGAGAGAGAGAGAGAGAGAGAGAGAGAGAGAGAGAGGAAGAATGAGAGAGAACAGCCACAACGCAGGAAGATGGATGGAACCTTTGGACCATTAGGATTTTCCAGCTGTGCTTAGCCTGAAAGAGATTGAGCTGAAAGAGCTTTGCTGCTGTTGGCTATGAGACTGCGGTCCCAAGCATGAGAACTGGGATCCAGGAGGCAGTGAGCAGGGGCAGGAGACAGAAAGTAGAAACAGGAGCTCCCAGAATGCCTAGGCAGAAGGGTAAACTCAGACCTCACAGGAACAGGAACTTCTTGGGGCTGGAAACTAGCCATGGGGCTCCTGCCAAGCAAAGCTGAGCTAGAAGAGTGGTCATGCCTGTGAATACCACTGCAAGTCCTGGAATAGTGAAGAGAGCCTCTTTTAGAGCACCTGGGGGCCTGTGGCTTAGCTCAATTGTGTAAGCACCTGCTCAGGCAATTGTAGTCAGGTGCAAGGAACCAGGGTTTGATCCCAGGCTCCACAAGCCTTATAGAGCAGCCCTTAAGGCAGCCTGATGGGGGCCTGGGAGGATGGCTCAGTGGTCTAAAGTGCCTGCTTAAGTAAAGCTTAGGCAGCTGCAGGGACCAAGGTTTGATCCCTGGCATCGCAGGCTGAGCCATCCATAAAAATAAACAAACAAAAGTTCTGAAACAATAAATAAAAATTCTTAAAAAAAAAAAAAATCCTAGCCGGGTGTGGTGGCTCCACACCTGTAATCCCAGCACTTAGGAGGCTGAGGCAGGAGGATCGTTATGAGTTTGAGACCAGCCTGGGCTACGAAAGTGAGCTCAAAGCGAGCCTGAACTGCATAGTGAGACCCTGTCTCAAAAAGCAAAAAAAATAAAATAAAAATAAAATTCCTTCTCAACTTTTGGGGAGCTTTCGAATTAGCTCAGTAGTTTAAGCACCTTAGCAGGCAATCTCACTCAGGCACAGGGGATAGCAGTTCAATCCCCAGAACCATCCTTAAGGCATCCTGAGCCAGCCAAAGAGAAAAAAAAAAATCCTTTTATGAGCATCTGCTCAGGAGGTAAGGCTGGGAGCAGTCTTGCCCAGCAGAGAAGCAAAGGCAGCACCCTTTCTGGTCTTACGCTCCTTACCCAATGTGCTGCTGCCACCCGAGTTCATCCCATCTCTACCTTAGCCCTGGAAAAACCTCTCCTCAGACCAGACCACATCCTAACCCCCACCAACTCTGCCTGCTTGCTCCAATGTTGGGACAGGACCCCTATACCTTCTCCACCAGGACAGCCTTCTCACCCTGGAGGACCCCTCCCTATGCCAGCTGCTCAGGCCCTCTACTCTGGCCCTGCTCTCTCCTCCTACTTCCTGACACCCTGCCTATGTCAAGCTGATTTTCTGAGCCCCAGTCCTTGCAATCCCAGCTGCTTTCACCAATTGGAGCCCAGATCTTCCCCTGGCCTCAGGCTCCTGTCTCAAAGCATTTTAGGAGCCTCCTCCTAGCACAAATCTCAGTCACTGAGCTCTCTGAGGCCTGCCACGTAGCTGTGGCCATGCTTCAAGTGTGTGCACGGTCCTGAGCCCTGTCATTCTGCAGAACCAGACCTCACTTGCCACACCCCAGGAAGCCCTCTCTCCATCTGTGTCTGCCCCACACGTTGCTGACCCCAGCCTTCTTGCTCCCCCTACCTGGCGCAGGTTTCGGGTAACCCGGACGTCGTGCCAGGCGTTGTCGTTGAACTTGCCGTTGACAGGTTCCACGAGGGCTTCGAAGGCTCCTGAGCCTAAATTGATGACCAACCAGACGGCCCCAGACTTGAGGGACAGGTTGACGTAGTCAGCTGACTTGCCCGTGTGCAGCATCAGCCCATTGCGCTGCAGGGTACGGAAGGCCAGCGTGATCTCATCAGTGCTGCTCTGGATCGGGTTGTGTGACAGGTCATAGCAGAAGAACTCATTGCCTTTGAAGGTTGCCACGAACTCCTCCTTGCCTGGACACCGTGGTTTGGGAAAACAGAAGAAGGCTGAGTGGAATGGAGTCTGCCAGGGCCTCCCTCTTCCCCTCCAGCACCCCTCCAGGACCAGGAGCCCTGAGTCCTGGCTCTAGGTTTAAGGGACCCTCCCTCTGCCTGTCAGTTCTCTGCTCTGGACCCTGCCATCTCTGCTGTCAAAAGCCAACTTCTCCGGAGTCCATTTCTAAATCGGGAGGCTGCTAAATGGCTCTCACACTGACAGCTGACAATTAAGCTGCCACAGGGCCAGGCCAAGCAGAAGGGTCCTCAGCAGCTCCTCCCACCAACACCAACCCCCTCCACAAAAGGACGTGGGAGAGAAACTAGAGCTCTACCTGGCTGCTGCCTGGGAGTTCTACCCTAGACAGGGCACCAAGAGCCTCTGCAATACAGCCCAGCTCCCCCTCCCCTCTCCTCTGCTGGTGGCCATTCTCAGTGCCCAGGGACAGTTTCAGGCCTTACCATCTGGAATAGTACTAGAAGGCCTATTGTGCAGCACTGAGCAGATGAGGAGAATGGGAAGCATGGGAGGAGGAAGGGCAGGGATAAGACACATGGGAAAGCAACGCAGGTGACAGGGATATGCACCTGATAGCAGCAGGCCCTTGTGCCAAGCTACATGTGTAGTCACCATGAAAGCTCTCACCAAAACCTCAGCTTCCAACTCCAACCTGAGGTTATCTTCTGAAGAGCCCCATGGTGCTAGCATACAAGCTGAGTATACCAGTGGAAGGGGCTGCTGCAACCCTGCCACCACCTGGTACAACAGCCCCTTCTACTGGCACTTTTTAAGCAGAAGCAACAGCTACTGGCAAGACCTTAGGGATTGCCAGTGCTCTGCAAGTGGGTGACAAGTGAGAAGACAATGACTCCAGTACCAGGCAGTTGGGGTCCAGTGTCACAACTGCACAAACAGAAGGAAGAGACCCAGATGAGGAACCAAAGGAAATCAGAGGCCTTGGACCTAGACAGTGGCTCATGTCTCCTTACCAGTTAATGGCGACACCACAGTTGGCCTATCTCCCTAGGTGGATGAGAGGCAAATGGGACTGTGTCATAAGGGTATTTATGCAGAAATTGTGCTGTCCAAGTATATGGATTCTCAGGAGGCCTTCTGAAGGTCAAGAAAACAGCAGGCACCATGCCAGAGCATGAAGGGCTACTAGGATGCAGCTGCCGTCTCCCTGAGGGACACAGCTCAACAGAATTGCCACATGTGGATGCAGGGGTCTCTGGGTACAGATTCTGGAGAGCCCTTCCCCCACACACCAGCCTGCCTCTCTGGGCAGGCTGCCCAGAGACTCTGCCCTCACTGCCTCCGGATGCCAAAGCACCAGCTGCTGCCCCAGTGCCTGGCACAGCCCTCGCTGCAGCTGGCAAAGCCTGATGCCCTGAGGCCCCAGGGCAGTGAGGCTGGGGGTGCATACCAGGACAATCCAAATCCCCTTTATATACTTAAGGGGTCAGAAGTAAAGGTGAAAGATCCAGCAGAGACAGTAAGGCAAGGAAGGGAGGACAGGTGATGTGCAGAGAGGTGGCACAGAAAGGGGAAAAATGGACCAGCACAGGAGAGATGGAGGAGAAGCAGAGAAAGCTCGGGACTAAGCGAGCAAAAGGTGACACAAAGCTGTTCAGACAAGGAAAAGGAGCAAGCTCCAACAGGGCAGGTAAGGGAGATGGGAAGAGGGCCAGCAAGGAAAGGGGACAAGGACCTCTAGGGAACAAAAGCCAAGGCTTTCTGGGGCCTTGCTGTTTCCATAGCAACAAGGCCTGCTGCTCAGACACTGGCAGAGCCAGGGGGCTCAAGGACTAGAAAACTGAATGTGTTTGACCTTGGGTTTGCCACACGTACTGGCTGGTCCCGCCCAGAAGTCTGGCTTCCCCTCCCACTCCTTCACCTTCACTGCAGTCAAAAAAATATCATTACAGAGTCAGACAGAAGGGAAAGAAAGAATAAGGCAGCCACGTGAAAAAGTGATTGGGACAGAACAAAAGAAGCCAGAAAAAGGAAAGCTGGATCTTCGCTGCCAAGGCAAAGTGGAGAAATAAGGCCATTCCTCGATTCCGCATCTTAGCCTGCTATCTCTGAAAGGTAGCAAAGTCAGCCACTGCAGTCTGTTCTTACTAGGTTCAAGCCCCTTGGTCACCATGGACCTGGTAAGCTCAGAGATGGGAAAAGATGCACAGAGCCCAAGCATGCTCAAGGGAGCCCACTCCCTTTGGGGAGAGGTGGAAGGGTGAGCAGCTGTAGAAAACAAAAAAGATGGAGAGGAGAGAACCTGGGGAGAGCAGCTGAAGAAGGACCTCAAGGTGGCGATGGGGACTTAATCAGGGGCTTTATGTAGAGTGCTGGAGGGTGCTCAGCAGAGCACATGCCAGACCCAGGCTGCATGAACACTAAGGCACCGGGGGCACTCTGCTCCATCTCCCATATGGGCGGGACTGGGGAGTACAACTCCCAGCAGCACCTGAACCAGAGACAGGTAGGTGTGGGAGGTGGGGGAGGGCTCTGTAGAATCTGTACCCAGAGACCCCTGCGTCCACGTGTGGCACTTCTGTTGAGCTGTGTCCCTCAGGGAGAGGGAAGCTGCATCCTAGTGGCCTTAAGTTTCTGGTGCAGGAAGGAGGTGATAGCTAATACTTGATGCCTCCCTCAGGTGGCGATGGTGAGGGTATGTGTGGATCCACAAGCATGCCCAGTGAAACTGAATGTGGCCAGAGAGGAGCTGTTGTGGTACTGGGCTTCCAAGCACCATGAAAGAGAGGGACACAGCAGCTGCCTCCTTTCCAGGCCCAGCTCAAAGGCCTCCTGTGGGAAGGTCTCCAGCACCCCTCTGGCCCTCCCTCCTCTCGAGCACTACAGCTGTCTGTTCTGCTCATTTGGCACCGACTGCCTAGTAACATCTTGCACTGCTCCCTGGGGAGGAAGTATGATGTGGGAAAGAAGACCTGGGCGCTAGGGCTGGCACTGCCACCAGCTTTGTGACCTTAGCCAAGACACAACAGCTCTGCCCTGCCCTACCTTCTCCTCTGGAAAAAGAAGCTAATCATTAGCTCACCTCACAAGTTGCTGCAAACATCTAGAGAGTGGACAGGGACAGCTGCCTACACTGTACACCAGCCCACAAATAAAGGACTCTTCTACTGAGATATAACTTTCTGTGAGTATGTGCTGTTTTTCTCTCCCCCTTACCTTCCTCCCATCTCTCTCTCTCTCTCTTCCTCTCTCCCTCCCTCCCTCTCTCTTTCATTGAATAAATTAACGTCTCTGAACAAAGTGTGCACTTTTCATATACTTTGCATGGACCACGCTTTATGGTACTTATTTGCTAGAACATCAATGAGCCTCCTGGGAACAGAGGCCATTCATTCATTTAAAATAAATGTGCTGGGGCCCGGCAGGATGGCTCAGTGGTCTAAAGCACCTGCTTAGGAAAGCCTGGGTGGCTGCAGGGACCACGGTTCAATACCCAGCACCACATGCTGCGCTAGCCCTGCTCTCAGAGCAGGCTGAGCTGGCCATGAAAATAAATAAACAAACAAACAAAAGTTCTGAAACAAGAAAATAAAATAAAATAAAATTCTAAAAAAAGAAAAAAAATGTGCTGAGCTCATGCCTATGTAGGTGTCAGGAGCTGTACAGAGCATGTGGAATACAGATGAAAATACCTGACCCTGTCCTCAGGGAGCTCAGTATAGTGGGGGCAGCAAACAGGTAAACTGACAGTTATGATATGGTGTGAATGACGCTAATAAAGGTGTGGACAAAGGGTTCTCTCTGAAGTGTCCAGGTTGGCCTGCAGAGTTCAGGAAGACTATCCATGTGGACAGCTTGGCTGCTCTTTCAGGAGGTGGCTGAAACAGATAGCAGGGAGCTAGCAGAAGAGAGGGACAGCAGGAGCCCAGGCAGGCAGAAGAGCTGAAAGATGAAGATGGCCGGGAGAATACAGGGCCTCAGTCCCACTGCAGAGGCAAGTTGTCAGACTGGCTTGGAAACTTCTCAAGAAAGAGATGCTCCTAAGAGAGGTGGATGCAATGTAGAAAAAGAAGCTAGAATCCTGGAGCCCCAGCGTACACACAAAAGGGCACTGTCCTGGTCTTAGGGGCTCTGGCCAGTGTCTGTAAAATGAAAGTAATGACCCCAACCACCAAGGGTTGCAAAGACTCACTGATACAATGTATATGATACCAACGGATCAGGGATGCCACCCTGTTGGGAGCCACAGGAAACCAGGAAATCTATCAAGTGTGTGTAGGTGGGATTGGGCTTTTGGGGTGGGGGGAGTTACAGCCCAGATTTGATGGTTAAATGGGGGGCCACCCTGCTGCCTTGGTGCTCTACCAGAAAACAGACACTTTCTAGGGATAGGTCTGACAACTGCCATGGAGATGGACAATGAGATCATCAGGAAAGCTGGGCTTTGGGAAGGACATGAAGGCTGTGGCCAGTGTAATGGTGGCCCAGAAATAACACTCAGTGTAGGACCACTCTAAGCCTCCAGATATAAGGGGTGCACCTCAGTAGCTTGTCTTCCCCCCCCCAGGAAGCACTAGTAGCCTACAGCAGGGTAAAGCCTAGGCTCTCTGGGGGCCATGGGGTCACTGACCTTTTGTTGGCTGGTGTACATCGCCGGCTCCTCCTCTCCCGGCCCCCCCCTCGGAGAACAGTAAGGACCCTACTGGAGAAGCAGAATTGGGGAGTCAGGCACAAGAGGCTTCCCAGTCAATCCCACCCCAGCCTGGAGGTGATAGAGGGTCCTCTCCAGGACAAAGGTGTTGCCTGCAGGTTCAGGAGAAGGGGACTTTTCTGGGGTCTTGCTTGCCTTCAGGATCTCTCTGCAAAGCACTAATGGACAAACCTAGGGCCAATAGCCCCAGAGACCCCATCAGACTCACAAGCCTTGACTTTGCCCAGGGTAGGGAGACTAGGCAGAGGAACCCAGGAACAAGCAAACAGGTCAGTCCCAGGGACATGGAGGCCCTGAGGTCCTGCTGTTAATTTCTTCATCCTCCAGGCCAAGGACTCCTCTTCAAGGCTCAGGCCCCCTCTCCACTGGGAATCTCTGCATATGTCCCTTCCGCTGGATCCAAGTTCACACTTATCAACTCCTTCAAAAGCCTGACACAGACATCAAATCCAAAATCCTCCCCAGGTCACACACCAGATCCCTCCTCTATTCTGTGCCTGTCCTCTTCCTAGCCACCTACACCTACCTGCATTAGTTCCCCTGTGAATGGTCTATGTGTAACCATTCAGAACATGGAGCTTCCCAGGGATTTCTCAGAGACACCTCACACCTGCTGGTGTTTTGCCCTCCCTTATTCCCTCAGAAAAGCTGTTCCCAGAGGAAAGTCTTGGCCGAGTAGAGCTCTCTAGGTATGAGGGGTCCTCAGGAGTCAGTTCTTACTCTCCGCACCCTGTGCCTCTTCACCCAGCCTCAGCTACTAAGGGCAACACAGGAACCAGTGGCTATATGTGAGCTCCAGGATGGCTGAGCTTCAGCCAGGTCTGCCCATGAACATGCACAGCCGGTTCCTGGCCCCTGGCACCTGCCCTATTGCTGGATCGATAGAGCAGCTTCAGGATGAGGAAACATGGGGGAAAGTTCCCATCTAGGCTCTTACTCCAATCCCAAGACCCCAGAATGAAAACTAGAATAACATCTGAGCTGTAGAACTTTCTGGAGAAAGGGAAGACTTTCTAGGACCCTCCCCAAGGGCCTTCATTTATGACTAAGGTGAGCAACAGCCGGCATTTCTACAACTGAGCATTGAAAAGCAAGAAGGACATGAGTGAGTGACCCATCCAGGGCACAGTCTCCCATCTGGGACTCTCCTTCCCCTATATTTCTTGCCATAATTTCACAACCCTGACAGAATCTAAGGCCCTTACCTCCCCAGACCTAAATCCATCCCAAATTTCAGATCTCTGTAAGTCTCTCCCCATAGTCCAGTCTTGGTGCTGTGGGTCCCCTGCCCACAGTTAAGCTCAAGATCAGACAACCCTCAACAGAGGGTGACACTGGGCAGGTGTGGTAGCACCCAAGGTCTTGAAGGTCAAGCCCCTGTGCTCAGAGTTAATGACAAGGAGGGTGAGAGAGGTCAGATGTGTAGGGGAGCAATCAGGACGTTCAGGTTTACTTAACACTAGGGCTTTGAAAGCTGGCAGGGACTTGGTCAAAGGGAGGCTCAAAGTAAAGAACTAGTCCACCAATTAGAGCAGATAATCACTAGAGAATCACCTCACTTCCCTGATCCTCCGGGGTCTCATTTGTCAAATAAGGTTCAGGACCACTCAGATATAAAAGTGAAGATGGCCAATGGGACATAGTGGAAAGGGGGATCCTGCACCTCCAGTCTCCCACTTCTTTCCCCCTCACTCCATTCTGGTAACAAAAGTGACAGGGCAAAGGGAATACAGGTGCTCATATATTCTTTTCCAGCCCAGGCCCTTTTCTGTTTACTTGGGTTCACAGAAAAGAAAGGATGATTACAATCAATGAGTGGAAGGAAATAAAACACGGTTATGAGAAAGAACACAGGTGAGATACACTACCAGGAAAACGCAAAAAGGTGACCGGAGACAACGGCAGGAGTTCAAACATCTCTTGATGTTAGAAACCAAGGTGAGATGAGGGCAGATGGAGTAAATCTGGGTGTGCAGAGGGAGCGCACAGACGTGGACCAGCCCCCCACCCCTACCCAAAACCCCCAATAAAATAAAGACATGGTAGAGGAAGAGGGCCGGAAAGGAAGGAAGGAGGCAGGACAGGTGGAGGAGGGGGACCGGGAGGGAGAAGAACAGAAAAACTCCAGGTGCAGGTTGGGGGAAATCCAATCCAAATCAAATCAAAACTTCAAACCATACCTTCGCTGTTTAACGTCAGGTGAGCCGGACCTTGGAAAGGGGAAGGAGAAAAAGAAAGAAAGAAAAAAAAAAGAAGAAGAAAAGAAAGAAAAGGGGAAAGAAACAAAGAAAACACGAGTCATCAAAATCAGCCAGAGAGAAGGGAGAAAAAAGCTTTTGCTGCCACAATTTAAAAACCCTTTTAACTTGTGACAGACATCGGGGGAGAGCCCCCAGCCCAGAAGCTGAGGAAAGGGGCCCGATGCGGAACAGAGGGGAGAGGGTAGGGAAGGGAAGAAAGAAAGAAGAGAGAAAGGGCCACTAGAGTGGGTGAGAGGGGTGAACCAGGAGGATGGGTCAGGGAGTCGCTGCAGGGGGGAAGAGGAGATTTTGGTTTCTTTTTTTCTTCTTGCCGGAAAAAAAAAAAAGGAAAAGGAGGAGAAGCATGAGGCTGGGAGGGCTGCTTTTTCCTTTTTCTTTTTTTCTTTTTTTTTTTTTCTTCCGGGAGGCGGAGAGAAAAAAAAATGGTCAACGAGAAAAACAATTCAGATGGAGAAGAAAATAAAACACGACACAAAAATCAAAGCCACCTGGAGAGAAAGAGAGTGTCCTGTTAGCGTGGGGTTGAGTGGGCAAGGGTGACTCCAACCCCCCTCACACACACACCCATCCCCATGACCCCTGTGACATTGCCAGAGAAGAGGGTAAGTCGTGGGGAGGATAAACCTGAATCTAAGAGGAAACTCCCAACAAAGTGGGGTTTGAAAAGACATCTCTAAGATCCTAACACTCCCAACTAGCCCTACCTAACAACCTCTTCATGGACAGCAGGGACCCTGCACACCTGCACTCTACCAGGAAACCAAAGAAGCTGGGACTCGGGAAATGCAAGAGGAAGCAGGTATGAGGAAATAGAGTCTAGGGCAGTGGTGGCAAACCTACCACACATGGGCTGTTTGTATCCCTGAAAGCTCTAAAAGGAGCGCCATCACTGTGGAGGAAGATCCTAGAGCAAAGAAGGAATGGACTCCTCTACAGGAGGTCTGGGGGACTGAGGCAGCAAGTTGCAAAAGGGACAGCTGAGACCCTGGGCAGGAGGCCTAGCTGCGAGCTTAAAACACCTTGCTCCTGACCCCATTTCTCTGAGATGATCCAAAAGCTGACTTTTGTGAACAGAAAACAAAGATCAGCTGGATTTCCTTCCAAAGTTACTTAGGCCACTAAGGATAGCCTGACTGACAGTCCGAACCCAGGGCACTCCTCCTTGGCCTCAGTTGGGGAAAACCCAGCCCACTAGATCAGAGACTCAGGCCCTAGACAAACTGGCAGCCCTAGTTCCCACAGCTGTGCTGAGAGCCTAGGGTCAGGGCTCCCTGAGACGGCCAGCCAATCTTACCAAACCAGAGCTCCAACCTGCCTCCCAGGATCTGACCAAGAGGGCCCTGCAGTACCAGTGTTGCCTTAAGAAGCCTTTCAAATGCTATGGCAATGTGATACAGGCCCAAGGAGAGAGAATGGGGCCAAGGCAGAGGCATCAAGGCTACAGTGTCTCTAAGGCAGAGCTAAGGGCCAAGATGACTGGGGTCTAGGAGCGAAGAGGTCAAGAAGGCCAGGAAGGGTATGGCAGAGCTGAAAGGCTTGGGCACTGGGGAGATATGGCTCAATGGTGTAGGGTGCCTTTCCTGGGCCTTTCTCTAGGGCGACATTCATTCTCCCCACCTCTGGGTCTAATGCCAGCTGGGGGAGGAGGCCCCAGGAGATGGGCTCATAAAGGACACAGGTTGAATCTACGGCACAGGCGGGGACCCCAGCACTTGGACTGTTTTTTATTCCTTGCTCTAGATGCCCCACCCTGTCAGTAACTCTTTCCCAAGAACTCTCAGCACCTTCTTCCGGAATCAGGCAGGGCAGGAACCCTAAACCTTCCTCAGGCTCTGCCTGTCAGTAGCCGCCTTGTCTTGCAAATCCACTCATGAGAATCCCAGCCTCTACCACCCCAGCCCAGGAACCAGGGGCCTGTGATCCATCCTCTGTCCCCTGCGGGCCTGACTATTCCTGGGGGGAGTCACATCTCTCCCCTCGAAGACCCTTCCGCTGCCCAGCTACTGCCAGGCTCATTAGCATGCGGCACTTTCCTCTGTCACCACGGCAACCAGCTGCTCAGCTCCCTCAGGCGTGACAGCACCAGCCATCTTGGTGAGGGGAAGCCAGTTCCCTTCCTGTCTACCTCTGGCTCAGCCCCAGCTGGCCCAAGGGTTCCCTTGAAACCTTCCGTGAAGCCTATTCTCTACTCACCCCCTCTGAAGTCTGCTCCCTCCAGCTAATCCTCAGGCCACTGGGGTGGTCTCTTGCCCAGGTCCGCCAGTGACATCAACCCCTCCTCCCACTGCTAGAGAAAAGGCTGGCCATGATGGATGGCACTGCCAGGGGTCCCTTCTGAGAACACACTATCTGGCTGCTTCTGGGTCTCCTCCACCTGCTACAAGATGTTAAGAGAGAGGAGGTGCTCAGCCAGGCTATAGAGTAGGATGCCTCAATTACTGGAGGACACCAGGCCTCAGGCAGGGTCACAACTCACAGAGGAGACCTCCAGCCCATCCTGGGGACCACCACCTATCCAACCCACCTCTGCCTTCCAATCTCATCTCTGACTTTCCTACCAAAGCCCCCAGTGAGAAGAGAAAGACAACTACAAGGACAAGATTAGGAGACACAAGAGTGAGCACAGACACAGCAGGGACACATAGAAGAGTCACAGTCCTGGATGTGAGCACACACCCACAGTCCCTAATACACAACCCACATGGTACTGGCTCACAGACACACACAATGCCATATCCAAACCAGTAGCCACCAGGCCACCCCAAGGAAGTGGCTACATCGGTAGCCCATCCCACTGTCCCTCTGTCCCCAAGTCGTAACTCCACTTCCAGCCCCCATCTGTTTGTCCCCATTCTCTACAGCCCTCCTGCAGGTCCTCTCCTCCTTTGGCCCAACCAGTCTGTCCTTGTTCCTGACCTTACTGTCCCCTCCCTAGAGTCCTTTTTGTTCCACCTTTTCACTTAGCCCCAAGCTCCCTCCCTGCCTCTCTGTTTCCTTTACCTGAGTACTCCCTGCTCCCTTTCATCTCCCCCTTTGCTCCCCATCTTCCATCTCTTCCTTTGTTCCAAAGGAGACATGACATCAAGAGCAAGTAAAAGTCACATCAGCACTAAATCTTATCTCCAGCCCTCAGAAGGCTGCATCCACCCAGACATACACACACACACACACACACATACACACACACACAGGCACACAAGAAAAGTGAACACAGATGCAGACACACAGAACCATGGATGCTCCTATGGAGGTACATAGATATGGTCCACACCACAGAGCCAACATGTAGGTGAGCAGCACACCTACATCACAGACACAAAACCATGCTACATGCACACAGCACATGTCCACTGATGGGCTGAGGTGCCCAGACCAACAGACCAACACGTGTGTGCGCGCATGTGTACATATACACACGACCACACACTCCTGCCTCCTAGGACCAGAGGACCTAAGGAGCCCTGAAGAGAAGAGACATCTGGGAGAGACAAGCCAGAAGGTGGGCATCATGGGGAAAAATGGATTCCACTCACACCCAAGCCAAGAGCTCTGGCTGCTTTTCTTTCCAGGACTTGAGTCCTGCCATATTCCCTTCAGCTTCTGCCCAGGGCTTCTGCCCAGAGATCTCCTAAGGCAGGAGACTGAGTCAGAGGGTGACCAGAAGCATTCTCACCTCATACCCACCCCACTGCCTTCCCCACAGCGGCTTTGTGAGCTCATCTGCCTTTAAGCCTGGACCACCTACTGCAGGCCTCCCTCTCCCAGATCCTAGTCCACCCCAGAGAAAGGAAAGAAACAGGAAAAACCAAAGACAAAGGGAAAGGTTCTGAAAATGACAGAAATCTAGAGAGAGCCTGTGGAAGGGCAGACACAGGAAGAGGCCAGAGGCAGGACCTGGAGCCAGAGAGGTAAAGACAAGTGGCAGAGAGAGACAGGCAACCAGAGAGCAGAAGGCAGAGAAAGAATGGACACAGACCCCAGAGAGGTGCACGCCTGAGCATGGGCTGAAGGGGTAGGCTGGCACCCGCCTCCCAGCCATAGGTAGCTGAGAGGAAGGAGCTGCCCCTAACATGCCCTGACCCAGGGAAGGCCTGCACTTGGCCTACACTCTCAAACACTGTCTGGCTGACTGAGCTTCCAGTTGTCACCAAGCACAGCCCACCCCTGTCCACTCCACCCTATATGCCCTTCCTACCCATCCTAAGTTGGGCTGGGCAAACTGAGTCTACCCATTTACTTCTAGGCCTTTCTGATCCTGCCAGCTATGGCTCTCTGTCCCACTCCCCAGCTCTTCCCAACATCCCTGTCCCTTTCCTGCAAAGAGGAAGAAAGGCTGGTGGGCAGAATGAAGGGATATGAACAAGGGGCATGGCCCACCCCCCAGCTGGTGGCCCACCCACACCAACATCAACCTGGCCAGTGGAGGGACAGAGGCAGCCAAGAGAGGACCCCAGACACCTCCCTCAGATAGGCCCCAAACACAATCAAAGGAGGGAGTCCTTGAGTGGCAATTACACTCCTTCATGGGAAACCCCCCAGGTGACAGATGCTACCCCAGTGACCAAGAGGCTTCACTCACCTTCCATGGGGTGCTCCTCTATAGCCAGCAAGGTTCAAAGAAGGGAAGCAGAGAGAGAAGAGAAAGGAGGCTGTTAGCAAGCATACTGTATCAAGGATAGAGACTCCCAGAGGAGTCCCGATACAAATCACCCCACCTGGAAGGCTCAGATCTCAGGGAATAGCTTTGCTATGCATTAGGCAAAGGCAGAGCTGTCCCCTAAGTCAGTGCCTGACACACAGTCACCCAGCCTAGCAGGGTTGGCCCTCCACATATAACACACACTTCTTTTGGGTTGCATTTCAGGAAACTGAGGCCTGAGGCATGAAAGTGACCACTCAAGGCTTCACAGAGAATGGGAGGCAGGGCCTGGGCCAGCAGCCTGGCTTCCAGATTCCCGGAGGCAGGCTCCTCCTCTCCATTGCATTGTGTCTCAGAGACAGATGGGAACACACACCAGTTAACTGCCTCGCTCAGCGTGCCCAAGACACACTCTTGGTGACACACTGACACACATAGGTACTTAGCAACCCAGTGACACACACAGCTCTCACAGACCTCACACCTGAAGCCTCTGCACACAAGGACCCACCATCCCACAGCCCCCCACCCACCCAAGGAGAAAAGCATCAGTAAACAAAGTCAGAAAACACAATTCTGCCCTAGAGTACATGTGACATACTTTCCCGATGGTCAGCCTGTCCAAGGCCCCCTCTGCCTCAGGTTCCATGATTAGAATAAATGCCTTCACACTGGATGTGGTGAAGGCCTGCAGGCTGGATGCCTGTGTCTGTGCTAGGAGGAGCCAAGGCCAGCAGGCCACATAGGCACACCTTGCATTTGCTAGTCCAGCGCTTATGCTGCTGAGCTATCTCCCCAGCCCTGGCCCTCATCTATTAAGGGCCAGCCTGAGCATAGCCACGGGAGTACCAAATAGATGAACAGAGAAGGTGGAAGGGAGGATGGACGGAAGCAGTTCCTTCATCTGAGCTATAAACCTTCAAGCAGGCTGTGCCCTGACCTGCTTTATAAAAGGACCAAGGTATCCATTGCCCTAAACCTTGCCCACCTCCTGAGAGCCTTCAGATGAAGTAAAAGGTGTGAGAAAGAAACAGTACAACTGACAAATATGCATAGCCATGGGAAAGACACATACATGCCAACCCAGGATACACACCACACACATGCACATGCACACATATTCTCTTCCTATCTCTAAGCCCATTCTATGTTATTTGTCCATTCTTTCTTGGGGTAAGGGTAGCTCCACTGCAAAAATGAACACTGTTACATGTCATTTCTTCTATGCAAACACACACACAGAGTGAATGTGGACCTGTCCATGACGTAACGCTTCTGGTGGTTAAAGACAATGATGACCACAGGTCCCCTGTGGCTCTCCACATCACCAGTCACACCCACACACACACACCACAGCCTCACATGTTACAAACACTTCTATGCAATACAGAGCCTCTTTTACCTGACAGCTGCAGCCCCGGAAGCTATGTATACAACGATTTTCTTAAATAAACTGAATGAAATCACAGTTACAGAGGCAGCTGTCTGGCTAAAGGGGCCTTGAGGAAAAACCCTGCACTCTCTGAGGATTGCCAGGTTGGAATTCTTTGGTCCTGGTGTGATAAGGCCCCAGTCAGTGAGCACAGTCATGCACCAGCATCTGTGCAAACAGGCAATTTGGAGATTTCTAGCTAATCTAACATGGCAGATATTGCAAAACGAATTTTCGCCTGCCAGGAACATGCGTCACGCTACACACAGGAAGGTGAAACCAGCAGTCTCAGTTTGCTCCTAGCTTCCACAGGACAGCACCTACAACCCCTCAGCATCTCTTTCTTCTCAGCTACTTCACCAGTGCCCCTTACCTGCCATCTTGTACCCTTCTAGGTCTTGTCCACTACCTCATAGTCCTGCTTGTCCCCATCCTTCTCAGTGACAGCTAACTTTGGTGGCTTAGGGACTCCTGAACCTGTGTTTGCAGCCCGTCTCTTCCTTGAGTGTCAGCCCTGTGTCATCCCCCCTCCTCCCACTGCTCTGTAGTTGCTCCACAGCCCTGTGACATATAAGCCCAACACTTAACCCTGAGGCCATGCTTAACATCCCATTACCAACCTCTTGGGTTTAGCAAAAGCCTTGCTTCCATCCAACAACCTTTGAGCTCCTATGATGTACCCCACACTGCCAGGCTCCAGATGTGCCCTTTAAGCACATGGAAGGCACCATTCAGCCCTCCCCTGGGATACTGCCTTGCTGTAGTCCCAGTGAGCTCCAGCATAAATCCTGCCTCTAGAGAGATGGGCCAATTCTTCCATCACCTTGGAACCTTGGCCCCTGCGATCCTGGGTCATCCAAGCCCACATCCTCACACACACCTGGTCTCCTTCCCCATCCTCTCCCTGCTTGGCCCCTGCCTATCCCCACCCAGCTCAGTTGACAAAGGGACCAGATATACCTTATCACATTCACTGCAATCACAACACAAAAACTTTTCAGTGGCTCTGGGTTGAACTCTTCTGCACTCAGCCCACCTGCCCATCTGCCTCAAGAGCAGCCCTCTCTCAGTGTCTACAGGGGGCCCCCAGCCCTGTCCTGCTACCTTCATGCCTCAATCAGGTCCCCCAGAAAGCAGCTGTGCTCTTTTTCCCAGACCCATCACAAGAACCTATGGGTTCCACCTGACAAAACCTTCCATCCCCACCAATATATCCTACAGCCAGGCCTGCATCTGCTCCTGACCTGGGAACATTAATAAGCTGGAGAAATGACCCCTGGCCAGCCAATCTTCACACTCTGCAATTCATACACCACACCCAGCTCTCTAGCAAATTATTATTATGGACAGTGGTAAAGACCTAAAGGGTATGGGGCCCAGCAGGATGGCTCAGTGGTCTAAAGCACCTGCTTAGGAAAGCTTAGGCAGCTGCAGGGACTGTGGTTCGATCCCTGGCACCACATGCTGCACCAGCCCTGCCCTCAGGGGCAGGCTGAGGTGGCCATAAAAATAAATAAATAAACAAACAAAAGTTCTGAAACAAGAAAAAAAATAAAATAATTTTTTTTAATTCTTAAAAAAAAAAAAAAAAAAGACCTAAAGGGTAATTCCCAGCACTTGGAAGTCTATGGCAGGAAGACTGCTGTGAGTTGACAACCTGGGCTACATAGTGAGTTCAAGGCCACCCTGAACTACAGAGTGAGACTTTGTCTCAAACAAACAAAACAAAAAGAAGACCAGGACTCTTCTAACACACCCAAAACTGCATTCCACCAAGTACATTTACTATTAGTGTCATGCAATTCTAACAAGTTTAGAAGGCTGATTTCCAAAGTCACATACACACACACACACACACACAACACACACACAGGAAGTGGGGGGAGAAGCCACTAACTGAAAACTCCTGCTCATATGAGTACAGATAGAAAGACTAAGTAAAAGGCTGATATAAAGACTCCAAAGCAGAACCAGCAAGCACCACTACAGGCAAGACCAACCCAGTAAAGGAAACACTGCACAGCAGTCCAGGAGAACACCTGAGGTGAATTATGACCTCCCTAAGTCACTAGTGAAAAACTAAATCACATTAAATTAGGGAAGCAGCTGGGCATAGTAGCACACTCTTATAATCTCAGTACCCAAGGCAAGAAAATCATTGTGAGTTCAAGACCAGTCTGGGCTACAAAATGAGCTCAAGACCTACCTGAACTATATAGTCCCAAAAAGACTTAAAAAAAAAAAAAAAGTTTCCATTGAAATGTTCTTGGTGGGGGGCCCGGCAGGATGGCTCAGTGGTCTAAAGTGCCTGCTTGGGGAAGCTTAGGCAGCTGCAGGGACCGCGGTTCGATCCCTGGCACCACATGCTGCGCCAGCCCTGCCCTCAGGGCGGGCTGAGCCGGCCATAAAAATGAGTGAATAAACAAACAAAGGTTCTGAAACAAGAAAAAATAAATAAATAAATAAAATAAAAAATTTTTAAAAATAAGAAATGTTCTTGGTGTTGGTGAGCTGTGTGTTTTACCAAGATAATTCCCAGCCCCCTCCCAGAGGGCTCAGAAGACAAGTTGACCTACTCCATCCCCAGTGTACTCTGTACAGACACAGCAGGACTATGTGGGCAGGGGCACCCTCAGCACAATGGGCTCCTGGGAGAACTGTGGCTCAGGCCACTGAGAGTATTCACTGGTTTCTAATGAAACACTGCCGGGCCTGGCAGGATGGCTCAGTGGTCTAAAGCACCTGCTTAGGAAAGCTTAGGCGGCTTCAGGGACCGCGGTTCAATCCCCTGCACCACATGCTATGCCAGCCCTGCCCTCAGGGCAGGCTGAGCAGGCCATAAAAATAAAAACAAACAAATAAAAGTTCTTTAAAAAAAAAAAAAGAAAGAAAGAAACACTGCCCCTAAGCAGCTCCGATAATCAAACACAGGTCAACAATGGCCAGAGTGCTCCTCTTTGGAGGCACCATGAAGACAGACAAAGTGCTGAAGGTCCAAGTCAGCTCAGGGCTCCAGTTCCAACTCTTAAACCTCTGTGCCTCACTTTGACCTTCTGTGAAATGGAGATAATTATACATATACAGAGACCACAAGAGCTACATGAGATAAAACACCCATGGTACCTAGCAAAGGCTCTGTGGCTGCAAGGCCCTCTCCTTCGTCCCTGCACGTGGTTCTCCTTAGATTCTATTTGTTCCTTTACTACTTCATAACTGCTCCTCTTTCAGCTCCTTCCACTGTTTGCTTCTCTGAGGTCTCCTGCTCAATTCTCACTTTCTTCTTGGCCATCTCAAAGACTTTCTCTACACACTGGTGATTCAAAGCTCTGATCCCGCACTTCAAAGTATCTGGATATTTCTAGGTCAAGAATGCCCAAGCACACTGACATAAGACACATGCCTGGTCCATTGTCCTAATCCTGTTCCCCTTCCTGACTGCACCTTCCTTCTTCCCTCCACCACCATCCAATCCTGAGAAACTGAAGCCTCCAGTTCTCGGACACCTCTTCTCCCTCCCCACATCCAATAGCAAGTCCCTGTGCAGAGTCAGTCTCAACGGCAGCTCTCCACTGCTATAGCTGCCAGAGCAGTCACCAGAGCTGCAACTACCCTTCCTGACCACTATCTAAAACAACAAAGGTTCAGGGCCTCCAAATGCCTTGCCTAAACCACCTCCCAACTGATTTCTCCACCACTTAACTCTGCCCTCTGCACTCCCTCTACACTTCACCCCTAACTTCCTAAATACACCACCTATCTTCATCATTGCCTGAGCAAATGCTTGTGGCTCCATTTGCCAATACACTGTACCCAGTTAGCATCTATTATGTGTTAGCTGAATGACTTAAACCAAATCTCCAAGACTCGGCTTCAACCTGTTTCAACTGCTGCAGGTTTCACTCTTTTCCCTCCACTCCTTGCTGTTCCTGTACAGGTATGATGCACGTTTCTACCATACTTTTGTTCTTACAAGTTCCTTTGCTTGGCATGATCCAAGCCAAGCTTGCTAATCAATGTTCATAGCCAACTCTAAATAGCATGCCTCTCATAATCCCACTTCCAATCCCCCACTAAACGCTCCCCTTCCTTGAGACGTCAATAATATTTTTGTAACAGTGACTACTATGTACTCACCACTAATTATGTATCAGACATTTAACTGACACAATAAACCTGTAGAGTAAGCATGATTATCTCCATTTTCAAGATAAAGAAAAATAAGTCTAAACAACAGATACCCATCTGATATCAAGGATCTAGTGGGTGAAGAAGACATTTAAACATAGATCTCAGCTACAGAAGTCTGTGGTTTCATCACTAAGCTACAGCTACTTCATTTGGGCATACACCACCTCTATAATGCTATTGGAGGCTAGAGGGGTGCTACTATAGCAAGTTAAATATCCCTTATCTGCTAGATGGACAGGGTGTCACATATCTATAATCCCACCATTGGGAGGCTGAAGCAGGAAGATTCCAAAGTTTGAGGTCAGCCTGAACTACACACAGAGACCCTGACTCAAAATAAATAAATAAGCAAACCCTTATTTGAAATAATTAGGGGAGGGGCCCAGAGGGATGACTCAGTGGTCTAAAGCGCCTGCTCGGGAAAGCTTGGGCAGCTGCAGGGACCGCGGTTCGATCCCTGGCACCACATGCTGCGCCAGCCCTGCCCTCGGGGATGGGCTGAGCCGGCCATAAAAATGAGTGAATAAACAAAGATTCTGAAACAAGAAAAATAAATAAATAAATAAATAAATTTTTTTTTAAAAAGAAATAAATAATTAGGGGAGTGCCAGACAAATAGCTCAGCAGATTAAAGCACTTGCAAGCAGGCACAAGGGCAGGGCATGCTGAGATGGCAACTGAGACTGGGCCTGGTGGTGTGTGCCTGTAATCTCAGCTCGTAGGAGTCTGTAAACAGGTGGATCACTACTAGTAGTGAGACCCTGAACACCCTGTAGACCCTTCCCTAAAATAAAAAAAGAATTAGGGAAAGAACTATTTCATATTTGAGACTTGTTTCAGATTTTGGAATATTTACATATACATAATGAAATATCTTGGGGGTGGCCTTAACTCTGAACATGAAATTTATTTGTTTCACATACATTTTAGCTGAGCATGGTGGCACATGCCTGTGATCCCAGAACTTAGGAGACTGAGGCCATGAGTTCATCAGGATCACCATAAATTCAAAACCAGCCTAGGCTTAATGAGTTCAAGGTCAACTTGAACTACATGTGTGTGTGTGTGTGCATGCACATGTATGTGTGTATAATGTGTATTATGTACATACATATCTTATACACAGAGCTTAAATATAATCATATAGATTTCTTTTTGTGGTACTGGACATTGAATTCAAGACCTTTGCACTGCATCCTCAACCCTGTTTTATTTTTTAAGACTTAACTTACACATCACAAAGTCATCCATACTGAACTCAAATTTGTGGTCCTCCTGCCTCCAGTCTCCCACCATGTTGTTATTGTAGGCATATGCCATCACACCCAACTTATACAAATATTTTTCTTCCATGTGTTTGAGGGGCACCCATCATGTGAGGTCAAATGTCAAATTTTTTACTCATAGTGTCATGTCAGAGCTCAAAACAATTCAGTGGGGGCTGGAGAGATAGCTCCGTGGCACAAGTGCCTGCCAGGCAAGTGCAAGGTCGTGAGTTCCAACCCCAGTCCCACAAGAAAAAAAAATTCAATGTTGGGAGCACTATGGTTTCAGATTTATTGATGTTGCTTTGTTCGTTTTGTTTTTGCAGGACCAGGGATCAAACTTGGGACCTTGTGCATGCCAAGCAGGCACTTTTGCCACTGAACTATATCCCCAGCCCTTATTGAGAATTTTCTGTTTGGCAAATGCCATTCTACATGCCTTGTGTAATTTATGTAACTTAATTTTCACACCAACACTATAAGATAGATCCTGTTACCATCCCATTTTATAGATAGGAACCTTAAATCTAAGGTCAGTGTCTAGGCACTGTAGATGTAAGATCTGTTATTTATTTATTTGTTTGTTTGTTTATTTATTTATTTATTTATTTATTTATTTCAGTGTCTCATTACACAACTCAGACTCATAGTGATCCTCCTGTCTCAGGCTCCTCAGCACTGGGATTACAGGCATGCACTACCATGCCTGGAATGCTCAGGGTTCCAGGGTTGGCACAACATGTGGTACTAGGGATCCAGCCCAGATCCTTGTGCTTGCCGGGCAGGTGCTTAGACAGCCAAGCTATCTCCTCAACCTAAAATCTCTCTTAACCACTCAGTTTGCTGCCTTTTTTTATCTGCTCCCTCAATTAAAAAGTCATCTTCCAGACCAGAAGGTCTATCTTATTTATCTCTGACTCCCCAGAGCCCCAATACACAACCTAACAAAAAGCTCTTGGTTACCATCTATTGAATTAAATCACTAACAAACTTATAACAGACACATATGAAACACCTGCGAATACTTTCTTGTAGTGCATGCATTACCACTACTGTCCTACTTTTCTCAGCAAGGTGTACTCAGCCTTATACACCTGCACCCCAATACCACATAGAGTCTCATACACTCTGCACACCTCTTCTTCCTAGACCACATAACAGCTTCTTTCAAACAACACACACACACACACACACACACACACACACACACACACAGAGGTGACACCAGGAAGTTGACACATAAACCACTGGAAAATCTCCAGCCTACTCTTTCCAAGCTTTGGCAGATAATCAGCAGCAGGTACACAGACTCTGTTATTAATACTTAGTTTTGCCTTCAAGTTTGTGGACCAGACATCCCCAGAAGTAAAAAAAATAAAGCCAATTTCCTGGCAGGTTCTCAGTTAAGTGGGTAAGCCCAGACCCAGGAAGCAGAGTACCAAAGAATCCTCAAACTCATATAGACACCAAGCATCAGAAGGCAGACTGGTTCATCTTGTGTATAAAGCTAAATCTATTTTTCTAATGTATATTTTATTAACCACAATGGCAAATATAACATCAAAGTCATCTAAAAGCTTTCCAAATTCACTGGAGCTTTGAGTAATTTATTTTCCCAATAAGCAGATACAAAAATAATAACTACTATTTGGAAGGAGTACTGTGAATTACTTACTTTCAAAAATATACCCTCAAGCTGGGTGTCGTGGCACACCTGTAATCTCAGCATTCAAGAGGATGAACCAGGAGGATGGCCCTGAGTTTGAGGCCAGTCTGGACTCCATAATGAGTTCAAGACCAGCCTGAACTGCATAACAGAATCCTGTCTCAAAAATAAAATAGGGACCAGGGAGATAGTTTCATGGCACAAGTGCCTGCCGGGCAAGTGCAAGGTCATGAGTTTGAACCCCGGTCCCACAAAAAAACTAAATAAATAAAAAATAAAATTTTAAAAGCCCTCGGGGCTGGGGAGATAGCTCTGTGGCACAAGTGCCTGCCTGGCAAGTGCAAGGTTGTGAGTTTGAACCCTGGTCCCACAAAAAATAAATAAATAAATAAATAAATGCCCTCAACTAGGGCCCAGCTGAGGCAGGAGGCTGAGGCAGGAAGATCACCAAGGGGTTGAGCTTAGCCTAGGCTATACAATAAATTTGTTTCTTTCTTTTCTTTTTTTCAGAACAGGAGATTAGGGCCCAGCAGGATGGTTCAGTGGTCTAAAGCACCTGCTTAGGAAAGCTTAGGCAGCTGCAGGGACTGCAGTTCAATCCCCAGCACCACATGCTGCGCCAGCCCTGCCCTCAGGGCAGGCTGAGCTGGCCATAAAAATAAATAAACAAGCAAACAAACAAAAAAGTTCTGAAAAGAGAAAAAAAATTAAAAAAACAAAACAACAACAAAAAAAAAAAAAACAGGAGATTAAACACAGGCTCTTGCGCTTGTCAGGCAAGCACTTATTCTACTGAGCTATCTCCCCAGCCCCTAACTTGAGAAGGATTCCACCTCTCACCTTCTCTCTGCTGGCTCAGGCTGCCTTAAGGACAGGTCTCATGCTCCATGTGGAGAGGAAATCAAACCTCAATCCCAGGCACTGAGTGACTTTGCCAAATCGTGAGCTTTAATCAACTGAGCTACCCAGAAAGCCCCCTTATATAGTAAATTTAAGGCCTATCTGAACCCATAACAAGACCATCTCTCATCACAACAAGAATAATAACTAACAATGCCCTCAATTTCAAAAAAATTTGGAAACCACTGAAAGCAGATAATAGTGAAGTAACTGGAGCTTCCAGGGAAGTCTGAAGACTCTGGCCCTGAGAACTGCTCAGAGGTCAGGAGCCAGATCCACTCACCTTAAAGCCTTCCTGTCCTCATTCCAATAACCAACAGTGGAGTCCTATGTCCTATCTCCTTGGCTAGATAAGAATGCACTAGAAGAGGTGTAATGAGCACAGGATATTACAGAGCTGCCTTGGAAATAAGGAATAAATATATAGAGAAGAAATGAAGTTGTGGGGTAGGCAGAAGAACAGGACCAGTAGGGTAGTTGTAGGTTCAGTCAGTATCTACAACCCCCATGGCTACCTACCCATAATATAAATCTGAAAATATGTATACATATGGCCTTACCTCAAGCCTTTATTCTCTTGAATATTTATTAATATATCTCTTCATTCATTCTGCAAATCTTTATCGAACACCCACTAAGTGCCTGGTACTGTAGCAGATGCAGAGAATACAGGTGAATAGACACATCTTGCCTTTTTATCACAGACAAAGCAACACTCTCTCAACATATCACACTCACAGACACAAAACATACACACAGACTATGCCACCTCTACCAGCTGTCTGACACCCACCCAAGATCTCCTTTCCTTTTTCTTACAAATACATACAAAATGGATCTGTGTGTGTGTGTGTGTGTCTCTCTCTCACACACACACAGCCATCTTTCTCAGTTCTATCACAGCTAATGCACACCCAACATAGTCATTTAATACCATTTCATGCACAGTCACTCAAACATATCTTACACAATCTCAATATAACAGGCATTCCAAAGCACATGCTTTATTTGGCTCACTGGAAGGCTCTGGTCAAGGAACACTTTCAGATAATGGACTGACCAGAGTGCCTCTATGTGCATTTCTCATACAACCAGGCCCAAGTTAGCCACGCTGAGCCCATGTTACTGTACTCCTCCATGGCCTGAATTTCCCTTTCATCAATTTATTAGAATGGTTCATCCTATTTTCTCAGGAAAGTTCGATGGGATGGAATCATAGGACTAGAAAACAAAAATAAAGTTCTGGAAAGACTTTTTTTTTCATAAATTCCAGGTGTCTTACACAAGGCCTCACACTCAACCACATATGTGTGGGAACCTGCACATAAGCACACAACCTTACAACTGTGTACTGCTCACCCCACTAGGTACTGGGCTCCAATCAATAGGTAGTACTATTCAGATAGAACCATTCACATATAAAATACACACTGCCAGACTCTCGGGAGCCTCAGCACATAAGACACAATTTCACAGTTTAGGGAGCACCTGAACTCCCTGGAGAAAAAGCAAGAAGGTGTCAGATTAACTCAATACACACAGTTCCTAAAGGTACATCCCACAGCCTTGTACAAGTAACACCACAAAAACAATCTCAAGTCCACAATTACAAATACACAATCAAAACCTACAAACCTGACACCTCCCAAGGTTCTCCACATGCCCACAGTCATGGGGACATGGGGACACCCATTCCCAAACCCTCACTAGTTTGTGGACACAAACATCACACACACACCCTCCCCTCCCCCAAAGATCCTTCTTCCTACGAGCTGAACACATGCATACACAAACAATTGTCCAGTGAGCCACACCTTCCAGAGATACCAGAGAAAAGAAAGCATGTTTGACTGTACACCCTTCCTGGCAAAAGAGCTGCCATCCCTAAAGTGACAGGGAACCTGGCCCTATACCCTCAGCCACACCAAAGTTAAGGAGGTCCTTTAATATCTCGCTTTTCTTCATTCTCACTGAAGCCACAGTCCAGCCCCAACTCTACTGTCCACCCTCCTCCCTTCACAGCAAACACCCCCTCCTGCAGCTGGATTTTGGGGCCCCAAGTCTCTATTCCATATTTAATCCTACGTCCCAGGCTGCCAGGATTCCAAACCCATGGTTCACGGGCTACACTAGCCTCCTTTCCAGTTCTTGCACTGGGAGAGACTCCTGCTTTCCTGAACCTCACCAACTGCCAACTATCCGCCAGGACTGCTGCCTCCCAACACAGATACACATCTTTTCTCCTGGCCAGGTGATTCAGCATTGAGTGCCAGTCATCCTGCTGGAGGTGGACACGGCCTCGCACTCTATCCTCCCTCAACCGCACTCTTGCCCATAGGCAGGCCTCACAAGCCTGACCTTACCCCTCCGCTCTCCTACCCTAAGACTCTCACAGAAAGAGGGAGGCGCACACCGGAAGTACCGGACCCTCACGGGCTCCACCCACAAGGCCTGCCCCTCTCTATCATGGGCTCACGCCGTCTTTCACAAGTCCTCTAACAGGTTCCAACTCTCACTTACAGGACCTGCCTAGGTCCCACCCAGAACCCCCAGACTCCTACTGGAGTTCCCAAAAGAACTCCACAGGCCTCCCTTCCAACAGAGGAGCCCACAAAAGTAGCCTCAAAGCCAGCCATACTCACTTGCCTTCCAATACATGCCCCACTCTTAACCCTTCCATATCCCACACAGGGCTCCATCCGCTCCCCTCCTTCAGGCCATACAGGCACCACTCTCGGGGCCCATGCCCCCCACACAAGGCCTCATCCACTGTCTCTCGCAGGCCCCGCCCACACGACCTCCAGCCTCCTCAGATGCGACCACACCTGCTACCAAAAGTAGCCCAGAGATGCACGCCGGCCACGCACACGTTGGCCACGCCCACACGTGCCCACTTCCAGCCCGCAGGTTCCACCGCGCTCCAACCTACCAAACCCCACGTACCCCACTGGCTCCCTCACGCCAAGCCCGAGCCAGGAGTCCCAACCCCAGACCCCAGCCTGGGACTCACCTTCGCTGCAGAACTTGCCGCCGAAACCTGTATGGCTGCAGTCACAGCCCACCTCGCCGGGAGCCAACACGGTGCAGAGCCCACCGTTGGCACAGGGGTTGCGCGCGGGCGCGCACAGCGGGTCGGCGGCCGCACCGCGCAGGCCCTGGCTGCCCAGCAGCGCCGGGGGCCGCTCGCCCAGCTTCAGGTTGGCCAGGAGGCCACGGAAGGGCGGCTCGTACTTTGCAGTGCTGAGCGTGAGCGCCGAGAGGCGCACGTCCGGCGGGATGCCGCCCACAAACAGGTCGCTGGCCACCTGCATCTCGCGCCGCTTGGAGCGCACCTCGGCGGCCCGGGCCTCGCCGTCCACCGCCAGCGCCGTGCGTCGAGCGTCGCGGGTCAACAACACCATGTGCCAGCGGTCGTCCGCTACTGGCGTGTCCAGCTGCAGCGTGGCCGGCTCCGCGCACGAGAGCGTGAAGCGCAGCCGCAGGCGCCCGTCTACCAGCAGCAGCTCCAGGAAGTCGCAATCACCGCCATCGTCCAGGTAGAGCAGCAACGCGCGCGTGACATTGGTGCGCAGACTGAAGCTGAGCTCGCCGCTGCTCGCCGCGCCCGCCCAGCGCGCGTAGCGAGCCCACTGCCCGGGGCCGCCGCCGAACTCTAGCCCGCCCGCGCCCGCCGCCAGCACGAGCACAAGCAGCAAGAGCGGCGGCGGCGATCGCCATCGGCTCCCGGGCGCCATGCCTCCGGCGGCCCCGGCCCCGCTCGGATTTCAGAGCCTCGAACGCATGGGGCGGGCAGGGGGCCAGGCTCCCCCCCGCACCGAGCGGGGCTGCCTCGCCTGCTCACAGCGCCATGTGCCCGGCTTCGGAGCAAGATGAGCGCAGGCCCGGTGCAGACGTCCCCCGGGCGCCTCGGGAGCTCCGACGGGTGCGGGGGGAGGGACACCTGCGGAGAAACAGAAAGGAGGGCGTTAGTGAGGGGCTCGGATGGAGGGGCCCACCGGTGGTGTTTCCCCCCTCCGCCCATTTCAGGTACCACCTGTTTCCCTTTAGGACAGGCCCCAGCCTGCAAAAGTTCTGAAAGCAAGACACGTCCTCAAGGAGCAAGTACACAGGGCCAACACTTGCAGAGAGATGGCACTACTCACTGGGGGCTTTATTAGTTTGAGATCGGAGATGACAGCCAAGAGTCCAGCAGGAGTCCAAGCCAGCTCCCCTCACACTAACCTTATCAAAGGACCCTGGCGTCAGCACCAAGGCCAGCTCCCTAGGTGCCGCTGAGGACTCTACTAGAGGATGGCTGGGCCCCTTCTCTGAGCTGCCCAACCTCTGTCTGAGACTCCCACCTCCAGCCACGAAGCACTGGCTTCCATGAGTTCTTGATACTAGATAATAATGTTGCTAAATAATTCATTGAGATTAATTGTCAGTGGTATCACAGCCTAACCAGGCTGGAAATGGGGTAGGAGAGAAGCCAACTAGAACCCAGGTATCCATGGCCTCAAGCCCTCTCCACCCCTGTAAAGATACAAGCATCCAATTTCAGATCTCTATGCCCCTCACCGAAACCACTCTTCCTGTCCTGGGCCCTAACTTCACCAGGCCCATTCCTCCTAAAACAAATCTGCTTGTCACTCTCAACTTCCAGTTCCTGGTCCTCTGCCTCAGGACTGACCGACTGTAGTACCTGGGTTCTCCCTCACCCCTCAGTTCCTCCTGTCCCCTCATCTAGGGATAGAGGAGCTACCAGGAGGCAGGCAGGTTCATTTGCATAAAATTGCCTTTCTGAAATGATTACCCTTGTAACTGGCTGTCAGAGAGCAATTTATACCCCACAACGGGGAGGGGAATTTGCATCTCGTTAAACTCCCAGTCGTAATTATTTATATCCAACAACCCTCCTGAATATTGCATTGATTTTATTTTGGGGAGGGAGAAAGGGAGGAAAGGAGGTGGAGAGAAGCAGGGAGGGACCAGAGTTTAGGAAGAGACAAGGAAAGATGGTGGCAGGGGAGGAGAGAAGCATGTTAAAAGTGGTAGAGATGGAAAAGTAATGGGGGGAGGAAGGAGCCTGATGGAGAGATTGAGAAATTAAATTGCAAATTCAAACAGCATTTGTCAAGTCACTGGATCTTGGACATTTTTACAAATGTCATTTTATTTAATCATTAATACTTGGAGAAATCCATATGGAGAAGTCTGGGGACTTGCCCAAGGTCACACAGGCAGTCAGCAGGGTCTTGGGCTTCGTATTCAAGTCTGTCCAATTCCAGCACATCCAGGAAGGTAACAGTGGATAGGACAGCCACATGTATCTCACAAACATGGGAACCAAAGAAAATAAGACCAGGACCGTGGAAATGGAGGAGTTGGGTGCACAGCCAGAGAGCTATGTGGGAGGAAGATGAGATACAAAAAGAGAAAGCTAGAGTCCTTCCTAAAAAACCATAGTGAGGGGATGAGAAGAGTCACAGGAGGGCAAGAGTGGTTCAAGTGACACAAGCAAAGGAAGATGGGCAGATAAATTTGAAGCCATCAGTAATGTTTAGGGAGACATCTCTAAGAGACCTGCAAAGTCCAGTCCTCTCTTCTCAACTCCTTCCCCGGGGCTCTATCTGCCTGTTGCCCCCCCCCCCCCCCCCGCCTCAATCCCATGAGCCCTTTTTGGCAGACCTAACTGTTCTGTCCCAGTGCCCCTCCAAGAATTGCCCCTTCTCAAGCAGGAGAGAGAAGATCCAGGCCTTCAGTCCCCCCTCCCTACAAACACTGTTGAGTTATATATAGCTTGCCACTGCCTCTCCTCATTGGGTAATGGAGATAATTAACATGCGCAGGCTAATTAGCCAATCAAATTAAATGCAGCACCTGCTCCCAGCCTGATTGACGCCCTCACCCCCCCACACACACACACACATATACACCACCGCCCCAGACCAGGGCAGGGGAAAGGGATCCCTGAGATTTTGGAAAGGGAAAGCCAAAACTCACCTTCCTCTATAGAAGGGGACAGCTAGAGACCACCCTAACAGAAGCCCAGACCTTCTGGCCAGAAGAAAAACTCTCTCCCACTCCTGCAGGAACCTCAGGCTCAACCTGGCATGCCCAAGTTTCATCTGGGCCTCTCCCAGGCCTTCACCCCACCCTCACCCCTAGATACTATTTTGGGGAGGGAATTAATTACTGATTTCCACTGGTGCTGAGACTAGGACTGTGTACTGCTGTCTACCCTCCCCAGCTATCAGAAGGGAGAGAATCCTTTCCCCTGCCCCACCCCCACTCAGGAGTCTGCCATGTTTACATTCCCCTACAGAGATGACAGGGGTCCTTGGGAGAAGCAGCAGGCAGGGTCTCCCTCTGTTCAAGAAGTTGAAGGAGGACAAAGAAGAAGACAGTAGGACTATGCCTCCAGCAGCTGGGAGGCAGGCACCTGGGTCCTGAGTGTCTGAGGGCAGATCACTTAGTTGGGGGCAGGGCACAAAGTAGGTGAGATTCCAGGAGGGGGGCTCCACTGGTTTAGGAGTGGGGAATTGCCATGTTCAGGCAGGCACAGGTCTGTGGGCAGCAAAGGGCACAGGGTGGACTTCTGAGGTGCCTCCAGGGAGGGGCGAGGGCAGGGTCTGGGCCCTCAGGCCCCTCCGGGCTCATTACTCATTCTCCCCACAGCCCACAGCTCTGCAGCACAGGAGGCCTGGCTCTGTGCCTCAGGCTTGGGGCTACAAGGCCAACCATGAGGAAGCACTGGCCCTCCCCAGCCCTCTCTCTGGGAACCCAGAGACCCTTGGGAAAGCTTCAGGCTTTCAAAGCAGAGATAGCCCCAAGAGGAACATGACTAAATGGACACCTGGGTCCTTGCCACCCCAGCACACCTCAGTCTACAGTGTCCAGGACACCTGCCACTGCACACTCCTCCTTGAAGTCTCCCCCACCCCACCTCCAGCCCACCATGCTGCATTACACAGGGTCTCCTGCTGGCCAGAGGTGCCCAGCTTCTTCAGCACCTACTGCTCAGCTCCGTGTCTTTGGCAGCAGCTTTGTCTCCAGGGACAAAGCCCTCCTCTCCAGGGGCCACAGCCATTGCCTTACATAACTTCATCAAATAAATGGTCACTACCCATACAGGGTCTAGCACTGTTCCCCAAAACTCATGATTCTTTCCAGTACTCACTGCAAGTTCAGGGACACTGCCCAGAGTCACCCAGAGTACCCAACTCCTCACAGTGCCAGGCCACTGCACACTGCCAACCCAGCTGGCCACAGGCCACACTCCTCTGGGAAGCTGACCTCTCCCACGGGAAGAATCCTGGGCTTCTGCACCCAGTCAGTGCCTTGCATTCCCCTACCCACGAAGGAATTGGCAGCTCTGAGCAACTAGTGACATGCAGGAGGGGCTGGGGGTGGGACAACAAGGTCACCCTCGGAGCCTCCAACTACTCTCTCCCTATACCTTCTCCTGACAACTATTCTAGGTCCCCCTGAGCTAGACAGCCTCCTCCTCATCGTCCCACAGCCTAGATTGCCACTGTAGCATGGAGGTGGCAACTTCCGGGCTTCCCAGCACAAAACACTGAGCTTAGAAGCTTGAGTTTCTGTGTGTCGTGAGTAAAGGGGCTACTGCCCTAAACCCTGTGGCCACGCACCAAGCTGCAAAGCAGTGTCAGGCTCTGAGCTCACCCTTCACCCTCTGGGCCTTCACAAGGAACACTGTCTGGGACTTGGAGCAGAGCTCACCCAGGACTAAAGACAGGACCCTCAGCACCCATGGGATCCTCTCTCTGTCTTTTTCTCTCATATACCACACACACACACACACACACACACACACACACACACACTTACTCCCTTCCTTTCTAGATGTTCCCACTGCACCCACTGCTCCAGCCCAGGACCTGCCTGGCCAGAGGTCCCAGCCCTCACTAGTGCAAAGTGGGCAGATACATGTGAATTCGGGAGTGGGAAAGTCCATGCCTACTGAGCACAGCCCCCACATTCATTCACCAGGCAGAACCCCAGCATTCACCCTCTCTGGTCAGCCTCATGCTACACACACACACACACACACACATACACCTTCAGCCGTGGGAACACCAGCCTCACTCTGGCTCTCCTCCTCATACCAGCTTCCTCTCATGCCAGCTGGGAGCGAGACAGCAGGCGCCTCCCCCAGCATGAAGGAGGAGGAAGAGCTGGGTTTACACACATTACTGGTGGCCCCAGAAGGCAGCCATGGACAGGTGGGAGAAGTGCGTGTTCTAAGGGGGAGATTTTGGCTTAAACTAAAGAAAGTTGCTGGCAACCCAAACCATGCAGCAGTAGAGTGGGCCATGGAGGGTGAGTTCCCAGGCTGTGGAGGTGTGTAAGCTGAGGCAGGTGACTACTGCTCAGAGAGGCTCAGGAGGGGCTTCTTAAATCATGAGGCATGGGTGGGCAGGGTCAGGCTGTTTGACTCTTGAGGTCCTTCAGGTTCAGAAGGTTTTGTGGAGGTACACTGTCCTCCCCTTAGCCCCAGGCAGGACTGACAAGAAAGAAAACAGTTTTTACCCCCAACTCCTTCCTTCCTCCTGGCCCTGATGAGCTAGAACAGCTAAGGGACGATCTGGACAGGTCTATCTATAACCACTTAGAGCCTCAGCAGTGGAGGAAAGCAAAATAGTGCAGTGGTTACAGGCACTGGCTCTACAGCCTGGTCTCTGATGCCAACTCCACCTCAGTCTAGCTGTGTGACCTTTGGCAAGTTACTTAGCTTCTCTGGGCTCCAGTATCCTTATGAATAAAATAGGGATAATAATAGTGTTGCCAGAATTAGAATTAGTGTGCTTAAAGCATTTAGTAGAGTCTTTAGCATAGACTAAAGTGTAAAAAGTGAAAACTCTAGCCGGGCATGGTGGCTCATGCCTGTAATCCCAGCACTCGGGAGACTGAGGCAGGAGGATTGGTGCGAGTTCGAGACCAGCCTGGGCTACAAAAGTGAGCTCAAGGCCAGCCTGAACTGCATAGCGAGACCCTGTCTCAAAAAAAGACAAAAAAAAAAAAAAAGTGAAAACTCTTTGTCTCAGCCTTTTTACCAAACCTTTTGCAAAATTACATGTGTCTAGTGTTTCTTTGGATTCTCACTGGGGCCTTATGGGAGACTGACAAGGCACAGACTACTGCTACCCCCTTTCATAGAGGAGAACAGTGGCAGAGGGAAGAGGGGCCCACAACAGAGCTGTGACTCCACTTCGGTCTCTTTCAACCTAAGTGCCTTATCTGCTGGGGCCCCAAGGAAGAGACCAAGGGACAAAAAGGTATGAAGACCAATGGGAGTAGACAACCTAGAGGGGCTGGGGGGAGCAGAGTGCTTACAGGTCCTCGAGCCAGGCTCAGTGGGTACCCAGAGAAGCACAAACGGGCTAGGCACAAGGGCAGCTTCAGATGAGTGTGATGAGGCTGTTACCAGCTGTGTGAGACTGAGAAATGGAGGGGTGCACAGAGTGGCTCAGTACAGTGGGGGTTGGAGGCCAGGTGCCTGGAGCCTTGAAGGTAGGCAGTAGGAGAGATGAGCACACTGAGTGTCCCTGTGCCATGCACAGCTGGGGCATGGCGACCTGGGTGGGGGCACCCAGCAACATGGGGGACAGATGCTTTCCAGAGGTGGCCCGGTAAGCCTGAGGTGCCTAGAAATGTTCACAAAGGTATCCATGGAAGGTGTACGGGTGTGCGAACACATGTATGTGTGTGCATGCCTGTGTGTAGGAAGACTTATGGTAATAATAATAAAAATAGCTACTAAGCCGGGCGTGGTGGCTCACGCCTGTAATCCCAGCACTCGGGAGGCTGAGGCAGGAGGATTGGTGCGAGTTCGAGACCAGCCTGGGCTACAAAAGTGAGCTCAAGGCCAGCCTCAACTGCATAGCAAGACCCTGTCTCAAAAAGACAAAAAAAAAATAATAATAATAATAGCAACTGCTTACCAGAGGTCTGACAAATATATTAGATGAAATAAAGTTCACAAAGTAAGCATGCAGTAGGTACACAATAAACAGTTGTTATTACTATGATTATTACCACTGTAAGAAATTCAGCTAGGGGAGCCCGGCAGGATGGCTCAGTGGTCTAAAGCGCCTGCTTAGGAAAGCTTAGGCGGCTGCAGGGACCGCGGTTCGATCCCGGCACCACACACTGCGCCAGCCCTGCCCTCAGGGCAGGCTGAGCCGGCCATAAAAATAAATAAACAAACAAAAGTTCTGAAACAAGAAAAAAATAATAAAATTAAAAAAAAGAGAAATTCAGCTAGTCTTTGTCACATCTTGTAAGGTAGGTACAAGTGCCCATTTTACAGATGAAGAAAAACGAGGGGCAAAGTAGAACCTTCACCTCCCCATATTAAATTGTGGTGGCAACAGAACAATGGTTTTGTAAATGACAGTGAGATGCCATGTACTTTCATTTGTTGAATGAGTCTCAGGCCACCAATAGCCCCATCAGTATGGAAGGACCAGGATGGGAGAGCACAGGACAGATGGAGATGCAGGGTGGGTGGCAGCATGGACACACATGGGTTATTCTAGGGAGTTGGGCGGAGAGCTGCCAATGAATGGGCAGTGAGTCTCCAGTGCTAGTCAAGGGTTGTGTAGGAGCCCGGGTGTGGCTAGGATACACTGAGAGAGACTGTGGTCATGTTCGGGAGGGATAAGGCCTGGGACTTGTGGGATTCTTTAGGATAAGAAGGTAAGTGAGTGACAAAAATGAAGTGGAAGACAGATCTGGAGGCCAGGTATAAAGGGGTATATTATCCTGCATATGTGTGTGTGCTGGTGTGCACATGCATGTGATACTCACAGGACCCAGAGCAGCACATGGCTGTAATGGAGCACCCAGGAGGGAGCTGGTGTCTAGAAAGGGTGTGTGCTGGGCATGTGTACCTGGGAGGGAGGGATGTCGTGTGTAGCCTGACACAGCTGTACTGAGAGCTGCAGCAGTGAATCATTGGAAAGGAGATTGTGTTTGTCTAAGGGTGAGGGCTGGCAGTGCTGCCCAGGGCTCTGGAGCCTTGCGGGGGCCAGATGTGTGCATGAAAGCAGGGATCCTGGGGGAGGTCTTTGAGGTGGGAGGAAAGGTAGCAATTTCCTTGGGCGGGGAATGTGGGTGGTGTGCTGCCAGGAGGTGTACTGTGTACACAGGTATGTGTGCCTGTGTAGGTGTATGTCTGGGTTAGTGTCACTGAGAATGTGTATCTGTGTCAGGATGTCTGTATCACTGGTAAGGTTGGGCTGGATGGAGCAGCTGGACCTAGATAGAGATTGGGCCTGCAAGAAGAGAGAGGCCCCCAGCAGCCTATTCAGAACTCAGGTCTTTCTTCCCAAGAGTCCCTTGTCATGTAGATTCAGCCCTGGCCAAGAAGCCAGAAGAGGCCCTAGCTCCCAGGGAGAACTCATAGTGGCCACTGCCCACTGAACTGATCAGTCCCTCCCACCGCAGGGACTGAGAACACTTTCCCCAGCAGGGACACAAGGCCACCAGAAAGATTCAGCCTTGGATGCCAGCCTTCCAGAGACATCACTGGAAGCAGGAGTTAGGGACCTGAGGGGCTGAAGCACCCACAAAACAGAAGGCCCCACAATTAAGGGACCAGCTAACCTCCCTTCCGTCTTTCTTACTTCCTGCTCCCTTCTCTTTCTCTTTCCCTGGCAGAAGACAAGAATGAAAAATCCTGAAGTCCACCCTCCCCCAGAAAGAACGCCCAAACACTAGGAAGGTGGACTGGAAAAAGGGGCAGGAATAAATAGATCCTCGCCCACCCCAACACATACAGAGAAGCCAGGTCTGTGGAGGCCCCCAAAGCAGTCAAGAGGGCTGGAGAACTGAGACCCACCCCCTAGGATTTACTTCATCACTGCCAGCCAGGACAGCCCCCCCCACCCCCCACCCCCGTCACCTCTAGGCACCCAGGCACAGCCCCTCCCATCCATGCCTTGCTCAGTGAGGCACCGAATGCCCTCTCCCAGGACTCAGGAGACAACAGCACCCCGCCCCTCAAAGCTAATTTTACCTTGGAGAACCCATCAAGGGTTCAAGGGCTCCTACTCCAGCCCAGAAACCTAGGACACATTGCTCCCTCCGCTCGGGAGGCTGGGACATGAGAAATGATCCCCTCCTCTTTAGGAGTAGGGGAGCAGCCGAGGCCCTACAGCTTCCTTCCCCCTGCAGCACTCTGGCCAAAACCCTGTCGCCGCCCCCAGCGCATTCCCACCCCAGCAGAGCCCCCTCCTACTGCTTTCCCAGTCTCCCTCCCTCTTCGCCCCTAGCCTTCCCCCGCAAGCTTCCGCTCCTCTCCCTCGGCCCCCCCATCCTGTCCAGCTCTCCCCAGCTCAGACCTCTCTGCCTCCTGCACCTTGGCATCCTCCCCTCTGCCCCCTCCCAATAACCTCCTCTCCCCTTGGCTCCCATCCCCCAGTGGAGTCCGGTTCTCAGTCCTTGGCCTGGCCCCTGCACCTTCCCTTTCCACTTCTGTCTAGCCCCCTTTCCGTCTCCTCCCACGAAGCCCAGTTCCTCGTTGGTCTCTCCCCTGCAGACCCTTCAGAGCACAGCAGCTCACAGCCCCTCCGGCCCAGCATTGCCTCAGCTCCTGGGGCGAGCACAGACCGCGGAGCCCCCACAGCATCCCTCTCACAGCCCTCGGGGTTCCCCTGCTCTCTCCATCCCTTCTCCCAAAGACCCACCCTCCAGTTCCCTCCTTTCGCCCCAGCCCAAGACCAATGCCCCTTCCACAGGCGCTTCCGACCCTCAAACCCCCACCACGGCTTCGTCTCCTCTTTGTCACTTCGTCGACCCTTTCAGCTGGGGACCCTCAACCCCTAATCCCACCCTCCTGCCTCCCCCTGTCCGATTGCTCCCCTCCCCCGATCTGCTCCCGCCCCCCGCCCGGCTCCGCCGCAGCCCCCCCTCGGTACCTTTTCTGGGGGTTCCGGGAGCTGGAGTGTGGGAATCCCACCCCAGAGGCCACCCCGTCTGCAGCGGATGACAGAGCCCGGGCTAGCGGTGTCGGCTGCCTCTCGCCTCTCCGGTTCCCCGCCGCGTCCCCGCCCGCCCCGCCGCGGCGCTGCTCTGAGGAAGATGCTCGAGAGTCAGGCCGGCTGCTCCCGCCGCCGCATCCCTGCAACACCGACTGACGGCAGCAGCCGCGCCGGACCCGCCCATCGGTCGCACGCATTGGGTTGCGCCGCGCTAACGGACGACCACCGCAGCCAATGGGAAGGCGCAGACGCCGCCGGTTCCAGCTCCCCAGGCTCCTCCCTCCTCCCCCGCGCGGGACCCCGGCATCCCGGCCTCGGAGCATCAAAACCCAACAAACCTCGCCAGGGTCTTATTCCGGACGCCACAGTCCCCACGCCCCGGCTCAACCTATCTTTCGGGAACCCAGGCGCTCTACCCCTTTTACTCATTGGGGCGAGCCTTCACGTGCGGCACCCCACCCCTTTCCCGGCCCGCGGGTACATATAGAGGCAGTGCCAAAGGCTGGACTAGCCAAAGGAGAGGCTTGAACCGAACTTGGGGCACCCATGCGGGGCTTGGTCCGCAGCGCCCTCTGCTGGCTTCACGCAAGGGCAGGCCCAGGCCGTGGAAGCCCCAGTAAGGAGACCACGGCTGCAGGGCGCTCTCTCTCTCTGCCCAGCCAGTTTCCTGGCTTACTCTACCCAGTGGCCTCCTGGTTGAGAGTCCCTAGAACTGAGGAGGGTGAGCCTTTGCTGGTCTTAAAACAAAACATTTAAGAAGAGAAAGGCACAAGTGGAGGAAGGGTAAGCTTAGGCACTTGATGGTTCCCAGCCCAGCCTCAAGGCAGTCCCAAAGTTTGGAATCAGACTGTCCTGTCTGGAAGCCTGGGATGGCTATATATGCCTAATCATTGAGGAGCCCATTTTTTCTGCTCCTATTATTTTTTTTTAAATTTATTTATTTATTTTCTTGTTTCAGAACCTTTGTTTATTCACTCATTTTTATGGCCGGCTCAGCCCACTCCAAGGGCAGGGCTGGCGCAGCATGTGGTGCCGGGGATCGAACCGCAGTCCCTGAAGCCGCCCAAGCTTCCCCAAGCAGGCGCTTTAGACCACTGAGCCATTCCACCGGGCCCTTCTGCTCCTATTATGAGCCACGAGGATTGTTCTAAGTGGCAGGTCTTCCCCATAGGGACATTCATGGCTGCATGCCTGAATCTTGAGTGTGAAAAGGGAACACCTCTTCAGGTAACAGATACAAGGTGGACCTAACAGCTACTAGGGCATGTGCCACTAAGTAAGTTGGACTTCTGAATGAGGCAGTGTGTTCTGTATGGGTGTGTAGGTGTGTATATACCAGACTATTTTGTCAGCTGACTTCAAGTCCCTAATTTCTGTTGTAGGATCAGTGATCTGCACAGCCAGGGGTAGTTGGTATTTCTTTAGCCGAGGAAATATGCAGGAACACAATCACTAGTGCATTTGTATGCACATGGGGGCATACTCACAACCATGCACACCTATTCAAGTTCCCAAGGCATTCTCAAAAGATATAAAGGGACACCTGCAGAAATGTTCTACCATGGTAAAACACACTTATGCACTCAGCATATCTGTACAATCAAGGGCAAATACATGCCCAGGGAAACAGGTGCATACAGGAGACCTTGCCACAAGCCATCCTGCTCCTGAGGTACCTTGTAAAGTGATCAACTACATACTGAGCTGGTGAATAGAGATTCCCCTGTCCAGAGAGGACCTTCTCCAGCTGAGGGTCAAGAAGAAAACATCCCAGACTGCAGGGGTATTTCTTAGAGATTAAAAAGGGAAATCTCTGATGAGTTCGCAGACTTGGGGTCCACTCTGACCTTGGAGAGACCCTCAGGCCATGCTCACCAAGGCCACTGGAGGAACCATAGAACAGGAACTGCTGAGTCAGGGTCTGTGGATATCAAAGCTCCTCTCTGACCCCACAGCCCACTGCCCTCCCCACCTCCACTGCTCCTCCTCCTGCAGTCCCCTGACAATCACGCACACACTCACACTATGCAGCAAGCACCAGGGTACAAAAAGAGACAGACAGGTGCAGCGGCTCAAAGACTCTTACAATGAGTCTGGGTGGGGAGGGAGGTCAGGGTAAGTACTTGTTTCCTGTCCCCACTCCCAGCTTTGCCCATCAAGGACAAGAAAGGTCACATAGCACCTACTGCACCTCCCTGCCTGTCCCTTGTTACAGGAAAAGGCCTCCATGCAGCTGGGGCCCTCCACTTCCAGGTATACACTATGAACACACAAGCAGCCACCCAAAGTGATATGCTGAGCACATGCCCCTCTCCTGTATACACAGAGGGGGGACACACAAGGAAAAAAGAGGAACAAATATAGTATGCACATCCTTGCACACATATATTACAAAAGGCACACACACACACATGTGCAGGTGCACACATAATGTGAAGCTCAGACACTGAATTCTGACACATACGAGTATAAAAAGAAAGGCACACATCGTGCTGGGCGGGGCCTACCTGCACACACAGATGCATACACACACAAGCACACATATGCACTGGGAAGAGGCCAAGCAGGGCTAGGGGTGGGAAAGGGAGCAGACCAGGCTGCAGGGATGGAGGCAGTGCGGGAGGCAGCGGCGCAGGAGCGAGCTGCTCTTCACAACACAATCACCCGTCTGTTGTTATAGCAACTCAGCCCCCAAATCGTGAAACGGATATTACAGCCTCGAGAGGGGGAAGAATGGAGGGGGCTGACTACAGGAGGGGCAGAGCAGGAGACCCAATGAGAGACAGGGCTGGAGATGAGATGTGATGGAGCAGAAGAGGGTGACCCAAAATAAGGAATAATCTAGGGGGACTGAGGTGGACCAGAAATGGGGAGGTACATTCATGGGGAACCTGAGGGTCTGCCAGCCCATAGATATTGTGCTTTGCAAGCAGGAGTTGGGGTACTCACATGTCTACCCCAAGACACCCCCACTTGGGGAAGCTAATATCTGACTGATATCTGGACTCTCCTGATCATAGGGACAGCCTGGCTCAGCTCCAGAACCTTTAAGAAACTCCCAGGCCACCCTCCCCACTGAGATCACCCTTAGACAGGACCTCAGCCTTCTTCAGGTAATGGTGACCCCAAAAACCTCTGTACTGCAAGCTCAGGAGGGAAGAGAAAGCTGGGTTGGAAGAGGCCTCCGGAGACTGAGTGCAGGATCAATATGCATTTCCTCTGGAAGTCACTGTCCTTCCGGCTGGCAGCAGCACCACGCCAGAAGGCTGCGTGACCGAGAAGTGCCACCCCCACCATAGGGAGGCCTGCAAGACCCAAGGCCCTCTCCACCCATCCCTTCCCCCATAGTGACTACCACCTCCCAGCAGCTCTTTTCCTCCCAGGATTCCTAACAGTGCACAGGGGTCACTAGAAGTGTTCAAGCACGGACTAAAAGGCCATCTGTCAAGCAAGGAATTTTTTTTTTCAAGATGTCACTATGCAGTCCAGACTAGCCTCAAACTTGTGATCTTCCTGCCTCAGCCCTGAATACTGACTGGGATTACAGATATGGACTATCATGCCCCCATGGTATGAATCCTTGGAGGAAGAGAGCCACTGGAGGGGAGGGGGTATGTGACTGTCAAGGAAGGGATAGGTGGAGAGGGAGGGCCTTGAGACTTGCAACTCAAAGCAAGGGAATTTTGACCATGTGCTAAAGACTCTGGTTATTTATGACCACTGAGTCCAGCAATTCTAGGGTACAAAGATATACCAGTTTTACTATTTAGATCTCCAAGATTCTAGCCTTCAGAGTGGGGAGATAGCTCAGTAGACTAAGCGCTTGCCTGGCAAACACAGGGACCTGAGTTCAATATCCAGTTCTGAAAAAAAAAAAAAAAAGATTCTAACCTTCAAAGAACCTTATGCTTGGTCACTTTCTAGTTGTAAAATTCTAGGCCTGGGGCCAGCAGGATGGCTCAGTGGTCTAAAGCGCCTGCTTAGGAAAGCTTAGGCGGCTTCAGGGACCACGTTTCGATCCCGGCACCATATGCTGTGCCAGCCCTGCCCTCAGGGCAGGCTGAGCTGGCCATAAAAATAAACAAACAAAAGTTCTGAAACAAGAAAAAAATAAAATAAAATAATTCTTTTTTAAAAAATAAATAAATAAAATAAAATTCTAGGGCTGGGTTGATAGCTCAGTGGAACAAGCACTGGCAAGTACATGGTTCTGAGTTCAGTCCCTGGTACTAAAAAAAAAAAAAAATGAATAAATAAATAAATAACATCTATCCTCCAAGATTCCAGACTTCCCAAATCTCTCTGGCTAAAAGTTCTACATCAAAGATCAGTCACATAAATATAGCACCTCCACCCCAACCCAGATTCTAGGCTCTGTTAGTCCAGATTAATGACATGGGCCTTTTTATTCCATCTGGAAAATACAAATATTCACAAGAATCTGTACAACCTTGGGGACACCAACCCTAGCCCTGCCCTCAGTGCATGCCACCCTCACACATCACCTTCAACCCCAACTTCCCACCCCAAACCCCAGGCTGCCTGCTTGAGTCCGAGTCCTTGCTCCAAAGTAGGAATGACTCCATCATCCACTGACACTAGGAAGAGAAAAACAGAAGTTTTGAGGACCATACCCTAAAGAAGCTAGGAGTCCACCACCCAAACATCTAGATAGAGCACCCATTTTCCTATCATTTCCCTTCCCACCTTCAGTGAGGATCCCAGCACCCAAATCAAAGGACTCACCATCACCATCTGTTACAAGTGGATATCAAACACTCCGTCCTCCACTGTCTGCACCTCCTCTTCCCGGATCTCTGTGAGAACCCACTTCTGGTTGTCTGTCACCCCAGCAGTCCTCCCTTCTTGAGGGAGGGCCTGCCCCACTCCCATCCCAAAAGCTGACCCACAAAACCCAGTTCCCTGAATGACCAAATGACCTACGTTTTGAGGCTCTTCATTTTGCCACAGCTTTTTTGGCAGCCACAGATTTGTCAGTGCAGTTTGCTTAAATGTCAGTGCTGTGTACATTTCACATTTTAGACCCCAGCACTTCTGGAAGACTGAATGCAAATGGCTTTATCTTTTCTATTTCTGAGGACTTATGCCAACCCCAACGGTTGTGGTCAACTGCAGTGTAATGTAGCTGTTCAGACTGTTCTCAGAAAAGTAATCGCCCCGTGAATTGTCATTCAGCAAACAGATTTAAAATCACCAGAGACTCTAAGAGGGCTGCCAGAACTTTAACAGGGCAAGGGATTTTTCTCAGAAGAGCCAAAAAGAGAAATGTAGGCAAATGGCTCACATAACTCCTCCAATCCTTTGCCAGTCCCGCTAACAAAATAGGAGTGTGTCTGGAATTCTGAATTCTTTCACTTTCACACTTCTTTATAAATCAAGGTCTCTCCTCCCTGCCTCAGAAAGGTCAAGGACTCCCTGGCCACCTGCTCACTGTTCTGATTCCTCTCTGCAGCCCCACCAAAAGAAGAGAATCACACACTGTAGATCAGCTCGCATCCTGAGTAAGTTAATAGGCTGCTGTTGTGGCCCCACCTCCCTCACTCCAGTTGGGAAGAGACACCCTCTTACCGGGGGGCCTGGAGCCTCGCCGGCCTGGACGAGGCAGGGAAAAGCTGAAGGCTCGGTGGTGGGCATGCGTGGGAGAGGGAGAAGATGCAGATCCCTCCAGGCTCATGCTCTGGGCCCGGCGCCGGCACTCCACAGACAGGCGGTCTTTGCACTGTTTGTGGCAATTCACACCACAGGCTGGGAAAGAGGACAGGGAGGCCAACCAGGGCCTTCATCAGAAACTCTCCATCCTGCCCTGCAGACCTGCACTTCTCTCCATGTCCCTTTGCTTGTGAGCAGCTGCCCCACCAAAATAATGAGTCTAGTTCCAAAATGCTCTTCACCCTGCTTCTACACCCTCTTTTTTTTTTTTTTTTTTTTTTTTTTTTTTTTTTTTTTTTTTTTTTTTTTTTTTTTTTTTTTTTTTTGAGACGGGGTCTTGCTATACAATTCAGGCTGGTCTTCAGCTCACTTTTGTAGCCCGCACTGGTCTCGAACTCACATTGATCCTCCTGCCTCAGCCTCCCAAATGCTGGAATTACAGGCATGCACCACCAAGCCTGGCTACACCCCATTTTCTATTGCAGGCCTCAACAGAATACACATGTCTTAAAGGGTATTCCCTTCACATCAGTCAGGATACTTTGGGGCTGGCGGTGAGATAGCTCAGCAGCTTAAAGCACCTGCTTAGGCAAGTGTAGGCAACCAAAAAGACCGAGGTTTTATCCCTGGCACCACATGCTGCACCAGCCCCACCCCCAGGGCAGGCCGAGTGGGACATAACATAAATAAACAAAAGGTTTTTTAAAAAAATTCTTTTAAATTAGGATAGTGCTTGTATGGTTCTGAGGTACTTTGCTTCAAGGCAAGTACCAGTATCCCCACCAAAAGTATAAATCCCCACTCAGAGGCCTGGCGGGATGGCTCAGTAATATTAGTAATAAATATTTAATTTATTAAATAAATTAAGTGCCTGCTTGGGAAAGCTTGGGCGGCTTCAGGGACCGCGGTTCCGGTTCGATCCCCAGCGCCACATGCTGCACCAGCCCTGCCCTCGGGGTGGGCTGAGCCGGCCATAAAAATGAGTGAATAAACAAACAAAGGTTCTGAAACAAGAATTTAAAAAAAAAATCCCCACTCAGACAGTAATTAACCCGAAAACCTCAGCCAAGTCACCTTTCATTTAACATCTTACCTCGGCATTTAAGGCCCTGTTTGTAGATGCCCAGGATCTGCAAGAGAGCAGAGGGCCGCGCTGGGGGAGTAGGAATTGAAGGGTATTCACTACCTCTCCCTTCGAGGGCAGAGGCTGAGACTTTCGCGCCCTCCTCAGGGCCAGGGGAGAAACAGCAAGCGAAGAGTCGGGTAGAAAGTAAAGAGGTTTGCCTGGCAGTCCCGGCGCCAGCAGGGGCGGGGCCAGACAGGGGCGGGGCTCGGGCTCCCGGTGGGTAAATGGGGGGCTCACCAGGGCTTTGCAGTGGCGGCAGGCAACCGGGCGCAAGGAGCTGCTCTCCTGGAAGTTGTGTACGAAGCCCATTCGACCGCCCAGCACCGAGCTGGAGCGCAGGAAGTAGGAGATCATCTCTTCCCGGCTGATGCAGCCATCCCTGAGGGAAGCGGGACACCTCAGCTCCCTGACACCTACCCCCAGTTTCACCCTAGGTGGAGGGCTCCCTAGGTATGAAGAATCCTCCCTGAGATACTAGGCAGACACCCGTTAGATGAGGAGCCGGACAGGTGTAACAGCTGTCATTAACGAGTCGTGTAGTCTTGAGCAAGTCACTTTCCGTGAGTCTGTCCTCAGAGCGAGGGGTCTTATTCCTGACCTGCCCACTTCACAGATGGCGTGTGCACTTTCCCAGGGGGTCGTCAGTCTACAGCAGTGGTTCCCAACTTTTCTAAGGCCATGACCCTGCAATACAGTTCTTCATGTTGTAGTGACCCTAAACCAAAAAATAATTTTGGTGGCTACTTCAAAACTGTAATTTTGCTACAGTTATGATTCGGAATGTAAATACCTGATATGCATTATATATTCTCATTGCTACAAATCAAACATAATTTAAACATAGTGGTAAATCACAAAAACAGTATTTAATTATATGTTGAGAAATATTTATTACTAATTCCAATAAATAACATTTCACCATGGCATAGCATGAGTTTAAATATGCATTTTCCGATGGCTTTAGGTGACCCCTGTGTTTTGGTCGTTCGACCCCCGCCGGGGTCTCGACCCACAGGTTGAGAACTGCTGCTCTACATTTCCCCAGTGTGCTCCGAGCAAGCCCTGCCAGAGGTGGCCTTGAGCTTGAAGAGCTAACTCGCAAGCTCTCACTCTTGCCCTGGACAAACACTTGTTGTAATTAGGGTTTTGTAGGGACCATTTCATGTTTATATATTTTCATACACTGCATTATATAATATACTTCTTAATTTTAAGTGCTGAGGATGAACCTAGGGAGTAGTACTGAGCTTTTTTTTTTTTCTTTTTTTGAGAAAGGTCTGGACCTTGCAGTCTTCCTGCCTAAGCCCCCTGTCGCAGGCATGTGCCAAACTGATTACATTGGGGCCAGGGAGATAGCTCCATGGCACAAGTGCCTGCCTGACAAGGGCAAGGCCTGGAGTTCAAACCCTGGTCCCTCGAAAAGAAAATTTATGTTATGAGAAAAACAAACGTGCATTGCGCACAGAACTCGGTTCAAATCCCACCTCTGCTTCTAGGCTGTGTCACCTGGGCCTGGCTAATCTCCCTGTGGCTGTTTCCTTATCTACTATACAAGGTGTGACTCTTCCTGCCACCTCACAGAAGTTTTGAGAGGATCAAGTACAGGAGATAAAGCACACCAAGTATCCCTGGAGGTAGGAGGTCCTCAGCCACTCCCAGCCATGTCCCCCAAGGCTGGCCCTTTGAAAATTTCCTGCAGGGCTGGCCCTCCCTCTAAACTTGGAGTTCCACTATGTAACTCAAAAGATCCTTCAAATTAACAGAACACTGGAACAACAGATGTCTCAGAAAGGTTTATAAAAATGTAAACTTCATACTGTGTATGAAAAACTACATTCTTGACAAATCAAGAATACTGATAAAAAATTAAATTATAAAAGTGTCTGAAAAGAGAGAAGAGAATTATTTTGTAATCTTGAGGGGCAGAGGGCCTTTCTACACTTAACATAAATCCAAGAAGCCATAAAGGAAAAGACTGACATATTGAACACAGGAACATTTTTAAAACTTTATATGGAAAAAGACAACATAAATGACAAGGAGAAAATATTTGCAAACACATTCAACAGTGAAGGGTTAATAGCCATTCAACAGAGACTGTAAAAAAAATCAATGAGAAAAAGACTAACAAACTCAGTAAAATAATGGACAATGATTATGAACATATAATTTACAGAAGAAATATAAGTGGCCAGTAAAACATATTACTAGATACTCTCCCCCAATCTTTGCACTAAAGAAACACAAATTAAACCAAAGTATCATTTGCCAAAGTGACTAGAAAAACCACAAAGCTTATTATAGTGTACACTTTTGGCAAGGAAGTTGGGCACAGATACTTGCACACTGTCACTGGGGCTGCAGGCTTATACAACCTTGCCTGAGGTCAGCTTGGCAGTCTCTCCTAATTTAGAGTGTATATGTCTTTTGATCCAATTATCCCAATTATCCCAATTATCCCACTTCTAGGAAATTTCTCCTACAGAAACCCTGGCCTTAGTGCATGGGTACAAGGGTGTTCACAGCAGCACAGCATATAATTACAGAGCAGCACAGCAACAGTCTACACGTATTGGTCAGCAGGAGGACGGTTAGGTAAATGATGGCCCAGCCACACAGTGCAGTATTCTGCAGCTGTACTAAAGAATGAGGTAAATCTACATGGCTCCACATGGAAAGATATCCAAGATAGAGTGGAACACAGAAACAAAAGTATAAAAGAGCTCAGTGGGCAATTCCTGCAAGACAGTGAGAAAGGAAGGAAGGAAGGAAAGAAGGAAGGAAGGAAGGAAGGAAGGAAGGAAGGAAGGAAGGAAGGAAGGAAATCCACTGTTCTAAATAGCTAGAGGGCCCAGCGGGATGGCTCAGTGGTCTAAAGTGCCTGCTTGGGAAAGCTTGGGCGGCTTCAGGGACCGCGGTTCGATCCCCAGCACCACATGCTGCGCCAGCCCTGCCCTCAGGGCAGGCTGAGCTGGCCATAAAAATGAGTCAATAAACAAAGGTTCTGAAACAAGAGAAAAATAAATAAATAAAATTTTAAAAATTTAAATAAATAAATAGCTAGATGCTGGTTTAAAAAATATCCAAAATTGCTTTTAAATGCATAGATAATTTTCTAAGAAGGACTGGAAATTCTCAAGAAACAAAAAGAAAGCTTCAAGATGAAATTATGGGGGCTGGGGAGACAGCTCAGTAGAATAAGCACTTGCCTGGCAAGTGCAAGGCCGAGTTCAACCCCCAGTTCTACCAAAAAAAAAAAAAGAAAAAAAAATTAAGCTATGACCTGGGCTCATCTGAGGAGGGAGGTACTGGCCTCTTTTTTCTGGTGTTGGGGCTTAAACTCAGGGCCTTACAAACGTCTAGTGCTTTCTGCCACTAAGCCACAACCCCACTCGATCAGTTAAAAATAGGGCCTATATGGAACTGGGGCCTCCAGGGTCTCTTGTGAAATAGGATTTTGCTCAGTTGCCAGGCTGGTATCCCCTAGGATCACAGGTATCTACCACTTCACCCTGGTCCTTCCAGGGTCTAAAGGATTATACCTTTGGTGGAAGGCAACTTAGAATATCACCCACCAACCAGGAATCAAACTAAGGACCTTGCAAAAAATAAAAAATAAAAAACTAAGGACCTTGCGTTTCCTGCATGCCCAGCCCCATAAATTTTTTTAGAAGTGACTTAAATACAAAATGCATTTAAAAGAGTTTTAAAAAAATTAAAGTTTATTGAAAGTGTTAATATTTAATTATTTGACCAATCTTACATACCTACATCTAATAATTTAAACAGATTTGATGATGAAAATATGTAATACAACCATTATTAAATCTTTGTTCTTGTTTTGAAATTCTGTACTATATGTACTCTTGCTTGTTACTCTTTTTCAATCTTTGTTTCTGCTATTTTTACTCTTTAAAATAAAATTTTAGCCGGGCATGGTGGCATACACTTGTAATCCCAGCACTCAGGAGACTGAGGCAGGAGGATCAGTGCGAGTTCGAGACCAGCCTGGGCTACAGAAGTGAGCTCAAGGCCAGTCTCAACTGCATAGTGAGACCCTGTCTCAAAAAGGCAAAAATAAATAAATAAATAAAAGATAAAAAAATAAAATAAAATAAAATTTTAGGGGCCTGGCAGGATGGCTCAGTGGTCTAAAGCGCCTGCTTAGGAAAGCTTGGGCGGATGAAGGGACTGTGGTTCAATACCCAGCACCACATGCTGTGCCAGCCCTGCTCTCAGGGCAGGCTGAGCCGGCCATAAAAATAAATAAACAAACAAACAAAAGTTCTGAAACAAGAAAAAAAATAAAATAAATAGAATAAAATT
>PVJA010002304.1:0-76806 GCA_004027025.1 Myocastor coypus
ACTGATTATTTACTTTTCTATTTCTGAGTTTTAAATATACTTATGTATATTGGGTGATAGCCATGTTCCACGTAGGTCTTTTGCAAGTTTGTGGTTTGTCTTTTCTTTAAAGGTTTTTTATAGAGTAGATATTTGAGGCAAATTATATCAATTTTCTAAATCTATTTTAGAAGGTAGTAGCAGGGAGAATATTTACTGCAACCGTGTGTGAGTCCATGGCTGAGTAGCACTAATGCAGAAATTGCCTGGGGAAAGGCTCTGGGCAGTGATCAGCTGCTCAAGTTATGGGAACTTGGCCAGAGGAGAGGAAAGCAGAGTGGGTGAAATACGCATCCAGCATGTGTTCAAAGGCCCCACCTCTTCTGACAAGGCCCCAGCTGCTAGTAGCACACTGAGCTACAAACTCAAAACTCAAGCATCACTCTAACACATCAGATCCAGGATCATTTTAGATCTAAGCCATGATAGTACTGTATTAGTTACTTTTCTCTTGTTGCTAGGATAAATACCAAGCACAGAAGCTTAGGGAAGGAAAGCTTTATTTAGCTCACAGTTATTGGAGGCTTCATAATTTAAAGCAACCCAAATTACAAAGCAAGACCTTAAGATTACATTGCCATGTCCAGGATGATTCACTTCATACCTCTGAGAAGGCTGCCTGGAGGCGGGGCGCGTGTGCCTCTGACAGTATGTGCTGTCAGTTTAACAGTTCATGCCTCTCTTGGCCATGCCTTCAAGCTCAGTCCTTTTCTTTGTCCCAGCCCTTGAGCTGCATGCTTGACAGCCCCATGATTTACATGAGGCTTTGGGGGGACAACTAGATACAAACCGCAACATTCCACCCTTGGACCCCCAAAGTCTCATGTACACCCTTTCTGCGGAAGGCATTTTAGCCCATCTCTAAGAGTTGCCAAAGTCCCAGCAGTTTCAGCATTGCTGAAAATTCCAAGTCTCAAGTATCCTCCAAGATCCAAGGCAAACTCTGAACTGTGAGCCCCTATACAAGTAGAAAATTAAATACATCCAACATTCAAAGGCACAAGGTAAATATTACCATTCTGAAAGGTGTACACAGGAGGATGCAAAACACTGGGGCCAAAACAACTTAAAAATCCAGCAGGGCAAACTCTAAGTCCTGTAGCTCCATGTGGAAGATCCAAAGCAATCTCTGGCAAATTGTGAGCTCCATGTGGCTCTTCTGGTTGTTGTAGCTCTTATAGCTTCTCTCTTAGAGAAGCTTTGCTCCCTCCTTGCAGTTTTTCTTAGATGATCCACATTCCTGGATTTTCCAAACTTCTGGGTTTTCCACGGAGTAGGCTTCTCACTCACAGTTTTACACACTGCCCTCTCAGAGGCACACTGCCTGGCCCCCCAAGCTTTCTTCTGAATCGAAGAGAAAGCCATGTTAACCTCAGAATTCCTGTATTCTGCATGCACCTAAAACCAACGCCACGCGGATGATGCCAAGGTCTGCTACCAGCTGGTGCAGTAGCCAGCCTTCCTTCTCTCTTGCTATAGGGGTCGAGTGCCTGGATTTCTGAACACTCTGACCCTGATTCCGAGAGACAAATTCTCTATACTGGTGCCATTATGTAATCTGGTGTGGCTGTCGACTCCATTCTGGAGCCTGGTGTGGCTGCCGCATCCATTCTGGAACATGAGGCTCTGCAGCTTTCTGCTCAAAGCAAAGTCCTGTACCTTTGTGATTCTCAGGCTGCAAAGGGTGAGAAGCTGCCATCTCCTGTGATGTCCTCATGACATCTTTTCTATTGTCCTGTTCCTCCTGGACAATGATCTCAGCTCTACCATTGTCTTCTGGCCAAACTTACAATTTTATTCATTCTGCTGGGCTCTTTGCTCTCCATTCTCAACATATATTTGACTTAGAGCCCCCAGCAATAATCATCCCAACATCTGACTGCTTTGAAATTTCCTTTAAAAGATTAATCAGTCCTCCGTGTTTCATTTTAGTCTCAGGCAAAGTCTCTGGACATGAGCAAAATGTAGCCAAGCTTTCTGCCAGGTCAAAACACAAATGATTCTGAGTCCAACAACCAATGCAGTCCTTCTTTCCAGCAGAAACTTCTCCCACCTGGTCTTTACAGGCAGGATTCATTCTTCTGGTCTGATCTGTGACCAGAATCTCCACCATAGAGAGGCAGAAGCTCTTCCAGCACTTCTTTTGCAGGTAACATCTCCAAACCTTTCCTATCTCTTCCCATAAGCCATTCCCAGAAGATGTCAATCCACATGGTTAGGTATTGCCACAGCAATGGCCTCACTCTCCTGCTACCAAATTTTGTATTAGTTAATTTTCTCTCTTTGGTGGGACAAATACCCAGCAAAGACGCTTAGGGAAGGAAAGGTTTATTTAGCTCACAGGTACTGGAGGTTTCATAATTTAAAGCAGCCTGAATCACATAGCAAGACCTCAGGACTATGCTGCCATGTCCAGGATTATTTGCTCCATACCTCTGAGACACAGCCATCTGTGTGTGTGTGTGTGTGTGTGTGTGTGTGTGTGTGTGTGTGTATCTGACAGTGGCTGCTGTTAGTTTAATGGTTCATGTCTATTGGCCACACCCCTCAAGCCCCACCCTGGACCTTTGGCCCACCGCTTGAGCTTCATGGTTTACATGAGGCTTGGGGGGGGGGGAACTAGATATAAACCATAACAAGCGCCTTATATAGTTTTAACTCTTTTCTCATCATGGTTATGATGCTAATTATTCCTATTCTTTAGAGGTTTTATTAATACATAGTTACAGTAAATAATGGTTATAGTGCTCATGAAGAAGTTGGTACAGCTACATGTCATGTCTTAATTATTTTTGAAGATCCAATTTCTAATCCTTTTTTACTATTATATAAAAATTAAATTCAGTTTTCACATTACTGTATACTTTTCAATTTGTCTGTATCTTTTACAGAAACAGTTTAAATCATCTACAATATTTAAAAATATATTATTTCTAAAACTCACCTGTCTTTATTGACTGACTTTAAATATTTTCATTGTTGCATTTTAGAATTTTCAAAAATCACCATAAAACTTTTTATCCAATCTGATGTTTGTGGGAGGTTTTGTCATTTTATTTTTGTTTACATTTATTGCTATTAGACTCTTCACTAACTTTTTACCTTCCTGTTCCTTTTTCTCTTTGTTTTTCTGTTTTAGTTTCGGTCTGCTCTAGGGTTTGAATGGCACCAATAGATGCTATTCTGAATTTAATACTTTCTGTGAAGTATTCAGTGTGTGAAAACTTATGTTCTTTCAGAACTAATAACCTTAATAAAGTTTAAATGAGACCAAAAGAGTGGGGCAATTGAATGCAGCTGAATGCAATAGTCCTACTGAATTAGTACCTCAATTATCAGTGGTTTTATAAGAACAGGAGAGACACAACTATGACACAATCTCTTGGCCAATCACCTTGTCACTCTGGGTATCTGCAGGGCACCCTCACCGGTAGGAACAACTTCAGCAGATATGGCTTCCTAACTCTACACTAACCAGGCTTCAGGACCATAAGCCAGATAATCTGATAATAAATGACACTGCCTGTGGTATTTAGTTGTAGCACAAAAAATAAACTAACACAGCTTGTTGTAATTCAATAGTCCTACAGAATAGTCTCCAAATTATTGGAAACAAGGGCAAAGAGTGCAAAATAACTGTGAGAATATAAACTTAGGTCCTAGATCAAAAGTTGTGTCTGTATGCCTTGCTCACTAGGATGGCCAAGAGATGAAAAAGCTTCTGTGGTTGCTCCTAGAGTACTTGATACTTCCTTCCATGGTGCGACACAGTCTGGGTTTCTGCATCTGATAATCATATCAATTAATTTATTTATATCTGAATACTAAACCTTAGTCTTCATAGCTATCTCTTTGCAAGACTGTCTAAACTTACCATTCTTTGTCTTCTCAATGTACTGAAATCCACCATGTTATATCTATATTTAAAAATCATGCTGTTGAACTGGAGGGATAGCTCTGTGGAATAAATGCTTGCCTGGCAAGCTCAAGATCCTGAGTTTGACCTCTTGTACCATAAGAAGAAGAAGAAGAAGAAGAAGAAGAAGAAGAAGAAGAAGAAGAAGAAGAAGAAGAAGAAGAAGAAGAAGAAGAAGAAACAAGAAGAAACAAGAAGAAACAAGAAAAAGAAGAAACAACACGAAGAAACAAGAAGAAGAAGAAAAAGAAGGAAGAGGAGGAGGAGAAGGAGCAGGAGGGGGAGGAGGAGGAGGAGGAAAACTCATGCTGTTGGCTGGCCAAATAGCTGAGCAGATTAAAGCACCTGTAAGCAGGCTCAGTGGCTGGGGGTTCGATCCTCAGCCTTCCATGCTTGCCCCATCCCCAGGGCGAGCTAAGATGGCAATTGACATTGGGCATGGTGGTGCACACATGTAATCCCAGCTCAGAAGGCTGTAAAGAGACAGATCGCTATCAGTCTGATCTAGTATTGAGACCCTGAACATCCCATAGACCCTTCCCTAAAATACAAAAACAAAACAAAATAATGCTGTTACCAACATTTACCTGAATTATATTCAATTTTAAGACTCTGGTGATTCTAGATTTCTGAACATATTACAATTTTTTTATCTTTTCAGATTTTTTGTTGTTTCTTTTTGCTTTGGTTCTCTTCATTCTTCCGCTTATCAATTTGTTTTCTTTACTTTTCAAACTGTTTCCCTTAAATAGAGCAAATAGGAAAAATATTCAAAAGTTAAAATCAAAAGATTTTCTTAAATTATTGACTTGGCAAGGTGATAAATTATTGGTTAATGGTTTTTGTGCCATATATATGATAAAAAGTTACATATATATATGTATGTATGTGTATATATTTATATATATTTTTTATTTTTTTATTTTTTTATTTTTTCTTTAACATCTAACTCTACAGGTTTCTGCTTCCAGGCCAGCATCTGAGTGTCTGGATTTATGGCTTAAAGGAAATGGGGAAATGCAGAAGTACATTACTGAGTAATAAACGGGTAGATATTATTTTCTTTGGCCTTTGAAGTACAGTTGGCATCTTAAACACATTAGTCTAAATAAAACACTGGACTTTGATATTTGTGCTCTTTGTTTCTTATGTTTTCCTTCTTGAGCAGTAAGTAAACTGCAGTTTACTGAGCCTGTTCTTTTTTTTTTTTTTTTTGTCTTTTTGAAACAGGGTCTTGCTATGCAGTTCAGGCTGGCCTTGAGCTCATTTTTGTAGCTCAGGCTGGTCTCGAACTTGCACCGATCCTCCTGCCTCAACCTCCCGAGTGCTGGGATTACAGGCATGTGCCACCATGCCCGGCTGAGCCTGTTCTTAAAAGATAACTCACATCTAAGTAATGCAGACTGAGATTTAAAAACTGAAATAGTTAATGCACTTGAGCTCAAAATTCTTATTGAGAAATAAAATACTAATACCTAACTTTTTAAAAAGAATTTTATTTATTTATTTATTTATTTATTTATTTATTTATTTTTCTTGTTTCAGAACCTTTGTTTATTCACTCATTTTTTTATGGCTGGCTCAGCCCACCCCCAAGGGCAGGGCTGGCACAGCATGTGGTGCCAGGGATCGAACTGCGGTCCCTGCAGCCGCCCAAGCTTTCCCATGCAGGCGCTTTAGACCACTGAGCCATCCCACTGGGCCCTAATACCTAACATTTTTAATACTTATTTTATGTCAGGAATTCTAGGATTTATGTATAGAAATTTATTTAAATGTCACTACCACATTATAAGATAGGTGGCCTGTATTTTGAAGTAAGTTAATATTTCTGTGGTCCCAAAATTAGCTATATGTTAAATTCATATGTCTCTGGCTCCATAATCCAATTTTTTATCCTATTTTAATTTTTTTTACTGTTTAAAGAATATAAAATGATAATAGAAAAAGAACAGTATTAGAAATTATACAAAATTTCACTGAACAAAGTAATAGGAACACAACAATGATTGGTGTATCGCTTGTTGTTATCTTCAAGTTAGCTGTTTAGATTTTCAGATATAAACTTGCAACATTGGCTTAAAGACACAACAAGCCAAAACAATGAAAAACAGATATAAAATCTCCAAAAAAACAAGTAAGAATAATACATAGAGAAAATTGTTCAAAGAATAGTAGAGGTCCAAAAGTTTTGTTTAGAGCTTCATTTAATATTTGAAGGGCAGTTTCTGATTTTCTGTCAATGAATAGGCAGATTAGTAGATATTTATAGTTGATATATATATATATATATATATATATATATACAAGATATCAACTTATCCTTCAGTAATGACCCATTCAATTGAAGTGATTTGTAGAAGACATCTAATGAGTTCTTTTTTTTCCAATATAAAACTTGTTGAAATCTTAAGTAATGCATAGTTAGTGCGTGCCACGATTATTATTTTTTGAAGGTAGAAGAGCTGGATCTTGGCTCAGTTTTGCTGAGATAAAATATCTTGACTTCCCATACAATGCTGTGATTAGTTTCCTATGTGTTCCTTTCATTTAATTTTGTTTCTCTATCATCATAATAAACACACTTTGATATATACAATGTAACAGAAAAGGCACGGCAGCTCCCTGGCAAAGAGCCTAGTGTGTGGAATGATGTGGCTAGGAGAACAGGTTACTAAGGCACGGTTTCCTACACTTAAGCCCCAGCACTCTAGGTACAAATATTAAGCAATTCTTTTTTTTTTTTTTTTTTTTTTTTTTTTTTTTTTTTTTTTTTTTTTTTTTTTTTTTTTTTTTTTTTTTTTTTTTTTTTTTTTTTTTTGCGGAACTGGGAATTGAACTCAGGCCCTTGTGCTTGCCAGGCAACTGCTTATTCTACTGAGCTATCTCTCCAGCTCCAAGCAATTCTTTCAAAAAGGTATTTTGTGCTTCTGCGTTCCTGTTTATAAAATGTGAAAGTGATAGTACTATCAATTTGAAATACATCTTCAAGTTATTAGAATTAAAACGAATGCCAGCTTTCATAGACTAGACGTTATATATCTGTCAACTTGTATCAAAAACAAATACATAGTTATAAACAATAGCCATTATTCTAAATTAAAAATGAGGGCCAGACTGATAGCTCAGTAGAATAAGAGCTTGCCTGGCAAGTATAAGGTCCTGAGTTCAGTCTCCAGTACTGGATTGTGCTACAGTCCATGTATCAAGAAAGCCTGAACCAGACCAAGAACAGAGGCAAGAGATTTTCAAAGACAAGGCATTACCATAAAAGTGGTTGGATGGGGAATGTGGCTAGTGGTTAAATGCTTGCTCAGCATGCATGAAACTTTTGACATGATCCCCAGGAGAGAAAAGATGAAATAAAAATGATAGGTGGATAAATGGTAATATGCCCAAGCAGAGAGAATGGCACTGGCAAAGATCCCACAGAGAAGGAAGAACAGCATATTTAGAGAACAGAAAGGAGTGTTAAGAGCTGGCAAAATGGCTCAGCGGTATAAGCTTGCTTAGGCAAGCTTAGGCAACTGCAGGGATCTCAGTTCAAATCCTGGCAGCACATATTACAGCGGTTCCCATCTTCAGGGTGGGCTGAGCAGGCAATAATAATAATAATAACAATAACAATAACAATAATAAGAACAACAGCAACAACAAAGAAACGAGTGTTTGAATTTCAAGAAAGGAAGGAGGAAAGGGCAAAAGGCAATCAAAGATAGTGCAAGGGATGTAGATCATGCTAAAAATTTGATTTTTATTCTCATAACAAGGGCTATCCATTAAGTGGAGAACTAAATAGATTAGTCATGTATCCTTATAAATCATAAAGAGAGAATTCTGGCCAGTAGTTTCTGCAACAAATTGCCAGTCCTGTCTGGCTGTTTCTGACAAATCAGACTGCTGCATTCTCTTTGATGGCTTCATGTTATTTATTTTTCCCCTCATTCAGGACTGAAGTATGCTGTGAATACCTATCTCAGTCCTACATTAAAGCTTTAACCCTGGCACCACAGAGTGTGACAGTAATTAACTTTAAATGAAGCCAATAGAGTCCAACCCAATCTGACTGGTGTCTTTGGAAAAAGAAGAAACTGGGGCACACAGATCCTCCAGATCCATGCACAAAGAGAAAAGTTCACATGAGGACATGGAAGAAGTTGACCCTCAAGAGAGCAAGAAGAAGGGGCTTCAGGAGAAATCAAACATCTCAACATCTAGATCCCACACTTCTTGAATTGTGAAAAATAAATGTTGTTTAAACCACCCAGTCTGTTATAGTAGCCTTAGCTACCTAATACACCCTAGCTGTTTTTTTGTTTATGTAGTATCTTTAAATATTTTTCGCGATGTGTTCATTTGGTTCAGAGTCTTGCTGTGCAGCTCAAATTCACAGTGATCCTCCTGTCTTAGCCTCCCCATCCCTGGGTTCACAGCATGTGCCACCATCCCTGGTTTCAGGGCCCAGGGCAGCAGGTAGTATCAAGGATGAAACCCTGGTCCTTGTGCTTGCCAGGTAGGTCCTTAGACCACTGAGCTATCTCCCTGACCCCTGTGTAGTATCTTGCAAAAGGAGATTAGCATGACAAACCAATTGATTCTGAAAAATGATAAATTATTACTATTTTAAGGACACTCCAGCATACAATTTCCTGGAGGGTGTTGGCTATAGCTGAAATAAACTCATCTGGGGGAATAAACACATGTGTGACCCTCTCTGGTGACTTTCGTACTGATAAATCTCCTAGTGAAGCTCCTGAAGTCAGGCAGGCCTGACTAAACATGGCACCATCCACAGCTCTGCAGTTGGTACAGTGAGATGGTTTTAAAAATTTCTAACGATTCCTTCAATAATTAATGTCTTGCTTTTTTAATGTTTTAATAAAAAGCAAACTCTGCATGCAAGCGTATTATCAGATCATCATATTATAATGCAATATATATATATATATATATATATATATATATATATATATATATATATTTAGTGATTTGCACGGAATTAATTCCATCCCAACCTTCTGGTAAAATGCAGTTTCTGTGTCACTAGACTCCTTCTGTGGAACCATTTCCTTGTAAATCTTCGCAGTTCATTTATATTCCATACACACTTGGGCTCTTGATGGCTCCAGTGGTCCTTAATTGCATTTCTCATAGGCATTCCCGGTGGTAGGTTTGTTTCAAGTAACAACTAGTAGCACTGTGCTGGCAGGGCTGAAACAACTCACTTTAACTTGATTATTAATAGCAATGCTAGTGTTTTGCTAGCTCCTTCTAAGAAACTAGAAGAAAAGATGACTTGTTTGATTAATAGATCATTTCAGTAAATATAGCGTAGCTTTACCTGGTCAACACTCATTTCATTCCTTATTTAGGCATTTAATTTTAATTTCAGGTGTTCACAATTGAGTTAATCACTCTCCTCTACTTCCTAGGATACTAGTGGTGAGCTTGCAAATGTCTATCGTATTTGAGTTAGTTGTATGTTCGTCTTTCATTCTCAATTGCACTTCTAATTTTCTTCCATCTTGGGCAATATTCACAATATGAGTTTTGAAAAAAATACTATACTCATTTTCGTTCTCACAAAGTTGTGCACATCTTTGGGATTTGCATGCCTGTGTATATCTATGTGTCATCTTTTCTATTTTTAGTACTAAGTTTCCTGACACTTTTTCTTTATGAAAAACTGGATAAAATCATGTATAGCCTCTCATTGGAAGGAAACAAAAATTAAAATTCTGTGCATTATGTTGTTTATTTTTCACCAACTCTTACCTCTAGTTAAGCACCTAATAACACCTAAGTATAAATAAGCATACATGTGTAGCTTAGGAATACATTTTGTACAGAATACAAAATCTCTACAGCTTCTTGGAGGTTTCACTGGGAAAGAGAAACGTATCTCTGACTGACACTGACAATGTGACAGAAGAAGAAAGGCAAGTGCCTGCCAGCCAGCGTCTTTATGTAGTGTCTTCCCTTTGTAAGTAACTGAATGGATCTGGCCATGCTTGTGTGTCTAGTGGAGAAAAGAGTAATAAACAGTAGCCGAGATACAGTCTATAGCTTCAGAAGAAACAGTGAGCAAAAACAGAGCAACCAAAATAATCCAAGTGTGGGGTTCAGAGTCTGTGGAGTAGGATTACATGCATTTTAGGCTAAATGAGAACTAGCAATATACAGATGCTCCCAAGACTGAGGAACTAGGCATGACTGGAAGTCGAGCACAAAAGTAATGCGAGCTGAGCCAGTATTTTCTATCTTTCCATTAAAAATAATAAATGGTAATATATGTAAGGTATTTCAGGTCTGCTACTTAACATTTATCAGTTTATATGAATTACTTCCTCTGATGAAGTGCTCATAATACATTAATGTAGTTTTCTGTTACTTGAAATGATCAATACAATTTAATGATGAATACCTTCTTGATTTCAGATATTTCAAGAAGACCTAGGAAAGAAACTGAAAGAAGAAAAATGCCAAGCAATATTTAATTACATGGATTTTCCATGGGAATGAACAGCTGTGTGGCCAGGTACTCGCTGTACTTATAGATAACTAGATGTGCCTCTCAGTGTGTGGTGTGAATGGGTTTCTTCCAGCAAGTCAGCAAACTGTGGTGTCCTAGTTAAAATTGGCCTGCTATCCATCTTTCCAAATAGATATTATTGAAATATAGAAATACTCATTTATTTGTCATCTGCAAATGTCTTTGTTTATTTGTTGTGTTGTTTTTTTTGTATTTTTTAGCTGGCTCAGCTGGTGCAGCATGTGGTGCTGGAGATCAAATCATGGTCTCCTGTACCTGCCTAACCTTCCCTAAGCAGATGCTTTAGACCACTGAGTTATCTGGACTCCCTTGAAAATGCCTTTGTGATAAAACTGCAGCGCTGAGTAGTTGTTACAGGGGCCTTTTGTCTTCAGAGCTTAAAATATTTACAATACAGATTTTTTTAAGCTTGGCCATGCTTTGACTAGATAATACCAAGTAAGGTGAGCATAAGCAAACACAAAGATAATTGGATAAAAATCAAAATTTGGAAGGAGGCTAAGCTTAGGTCTTAATGTGTAATAATGAGAATAAATATACAAAAACCAGAAAACATAAAATACTGCCAATGGAGAATGCATAAAATACAAGCCAGCAGACAGATAGCAAGTAGTAAAAATGAGAAGCAAAGCTGTATAATTCTCTTGTAGAGTCTAGTATTTTGTTTTAGCCTCTATGTTTGTTTATCAAAAGACAAAGAAGACTTAAATGTACATGTGCATTGCATACCCAAAGATAGCTTCAGGATGTAGATCCTGGGAACAAGACCTAAACTTACTGCATGTTCAGTTAAATTGCTACTGGAAAGTTACAGATGCGCAGGCCATCCATTCACTTTCAATTGGCATTCATTGCTAGTACGTGCCACATGGTATCTTAGCTGTTTCACAGAGAAGAAAGTGACACGATTCCTACACATAAAAGTGAGCGTGATCAGCTTATGGTGGGTATTTGGCCCAAGAAGTATGCTTTTTTTCTTTTTCTATTTATTTATTTATTTATTTATTTATTTATTTATCTATTTATCTATTTATTTATTTATTGTGTGTGTGCATGTGAGCACGTGCACATGTGTGTGTGTGTGTGTGTGTGTGTGTGTGTGTGTGTGTGTGTTTCTAACAATGAGTCCATTTAAAAAAAAATTCTGTTGTGGAGAGTAAAAACCAAAACAAGGGCTGAGGTGATAGCATAATGGTCCAAGTACCTCCCTGGTAAGAACTCAGTTCCATTCCTGGTACCACATGCTGTGGCTGCCTGGAAGATTGGGTGTGGTGGCACATATGTGTAACCTCAGCACTGGGGCAGCTGAGACAGGTGAATTGCTATGAGTCAAAGCTATGTAGGAGACCCTTTACACACACACACACACACACACACACACACACACACACACACACAGCAAAGACAAAGAAACAACACTATGCAATGATAACTATGGTACAGAATTTCGAAACAAGAATAGAAAATTAACAACGGTTGTTAATTAGGTATTTTTATTGTCAAATCTATTGTGTAGATTAACAGATAGAAGTATGCAAGATCTGTCAAATAATTAAACATGTAGGCCACCCAGATAGCTAAGCAGACTGAAAGTGCCTGCTTAGGCAGAGCACGTTCAATCTTTGGCATACACTGCCCACCCCACCCCAGGACATACTGGGGCAGTTATTGGGACTGAGGATGTTGGCACACACTTTTAATTCCAGTGCTTGGGAGGCTGAAAACAGGAGAATAACTATGAGCCTGATCTCTGTAGCAGTGTGACCTTATAAACTCTGTACTAAATAAAAAAAATGAACAAACAAAAATAATGATTGCTTTCAATGAAACTTAATGGTTTTCTTGTCCTTTTTACTTTGTACTTTTAAATTTATTTTAAAGAGAGTATAATAACAATTGATAAGACTAGAAAGAGTACACATTTAGAAGAAAAAGATGAGAGCTATTCAGCCATGGTTTTTGTATAGCACATTGCTGTCCTCTGTGTGGTTGCTCCAATTACATTAGCATATAACATCAATCAAAGTGAAAATTTTAAACAATAACTGCTACTTTAATAAAAACTGATGGAAATTAGTAGTACGATCATCTCATCTATTCTGTATATATACTTCCATGATTTTCCCCCTTCCTTTTTTTTTCTATCTTTTCTCCTTTCCCTAAACTTCACTGTTTCTTCACTTTATTTCCATTTTACTATATCTATTGTAATCTTCAGATGTTATTTTTTCTTTCAGATTCTTACACTATGGAGACAGTTTCCATGCGTGGGTCTGATTTATCTCGCCTACAAGTATATCCTCTAGTGATCCATTTGGCTATAAAAGCTTCATTTCAATCAAGTTTAAAACTTGTAAAAATCATCTCTTTAAAGTAAAACTCAAGTGGTTTAATTACAAATCCAAGTTAAAATTTTACATTTCTTTTTTTTTGTCTTTTTGATACAGGGTCTCGCTATGCAGTTGAGGATGGTCCTGAGCTCACTTTTGTAGCCCAGGCTGGTCTCGAACTCACACCAATCCTCCTGCCTCAGCCTCCCGAGTGCTGGGATTACAGGCGTGAGCCACCACGCCCAGCTTTACATTTCTTTTTACAAGTTCTGTAATTACATTTTTTAAAAAACTTTTTATTTTATTTTATTTATTTTTTTTTCGTGTTTCAGAACCTTTGTTTATTCACTCATTTTCATGGCCGGCTCAGCTCATCCCGAAAGCAGGGCTGGCACAGCATGTGGTGCCCGGGATCGAACCGCGGTCCCTGAAGCCGCCCAAGCTTTCCCAAGCAGGCGCTTTAGATCACTGAGCCATCCCGCCGGGCCCCTCTGTAATTACATTTTAAAAATGGAGAGTGTAAGTGAACAAAGCAAAATATTTGTAGAAAAAATGGTTCTAACTCAACATAACAGAGTTCAAGCATATACATGAACTAACACTCTAATGTTTCAATGTTAAAAGAGGAAAATTCAACACATTGTCTTAAAATGCTGAATTCCCAAAGGAAATGCCATTGACAGATTCTAACTGGTAAGTTTTTCAGTTAAACAAAATAGCTCTTGTTCCTATGGACTCTTGTTGCCAGGGTTGCAATAATAGGATATAATGTGATCAGCGTGAGAAATCTCTAGTTGATACTGGGTTTACAATTATATCCCTTTGACAGTTTCGATTGCAAGATGAATCCATGGCATTAATTAGAAACATAGATAAAGCTGTTATTATTCTCAATGAAAGAAGGATGATAGGTTATCAAAAATATTTTAAACTGTTCCTTAATTTTAATTAACAATAATATTAAGTAGTTTTGTACCAGTTCTTTTTTAGACTAAGTGTGTGTGTGTGTGTGTGTGTGTGTGTGTGTGTGTGTGTGTGTGCGTGTAGGGGGATTACACAGGGTTGCCAGACTTCTGGGGTGGTGTACTAGTCAGCTTTCTGTTGCTGTGCTAGAACACTTGACGCTTACAATCTAGAGAAGGCTGTTTTGGTCCACAGTTCCAGAAGACTCAATTCACAGTCGGTTAGCTCCATGAACCATCATAGCATGGAGGAGTTTAGATGCTGCCTTCATGACAGCAAGGAAGGTGCAGGGCACAAGACCAAAAGAGAGGAAGGGAGGGGAGTCATGTCTACTCCCTAGGGTCATTCTTCAGAGAGCCCACAGACATATCAAAAACAGGCTTTGATAATTATGCAAGGTAGCTTTTCAACTAATCAAGTTAAAAATCTTGATTAATGATCACATCCTACCAACCTTACCAATCTGGCATCCAAGCACATCTTAATCCATACTTAATTTCCAAATAAATGAAATAATGAGTTCATAATATCACCCAGCATCATACGACTGTTCTTCATACAACCCAAACCACACAAATTATCTCCTCCACTTCTTCTCCTACAGCTGGTTATCAACACTATGGAATAAAATTTTAGTATATTTCCCTTGTCCTTCAAGCCAGTGAATACTCCTGCTTTCTTCTTATTGTCTTTGGAATCTACCTAAATGAAAATAAAATTCTATCTTGTAACTTCTGAGTTAAATCTGTAAAAATTATGGTTTAAGATATGGTGATGGTTTGGTGTTTATTTACTTTCAAGTATGTTCATGTTGACCATCATAATTTATGTAGACAAATTCTTGAGTGGCAGATAAAGTTTTAAATATATTTTCTTGTACAAGCTATATTGTTCGTGTATATTTTCAATTCAGACTTTCAAGTGGGTGTTGTTTGTCTACTCTGATCTACTTCCCTTACATTGAGAATTAACTTTGCAAAAACTAGTGACATGTCACAAAATGGGTCAAGTTTTCCTTTTTTTGTACTTTTTGACGCTTTTATGAAATAATTTCTTGATTCTATATTCAAATATACTATTTTCACAGTTAAATATATGCGATTTCTTCAAATTTTCCACTCACACTAGCTCTCAGTGTTTCATTTTCACATGAATAAGTATGGCTTATTATAGATCCCCTATCAACTTTCTTGTCTTCTTGATTTCATGCAATATTTTAGTTTTATGGTTTTTCTTCAAATGTCATGCTCAGAATAAAACACTGTGCTCCAGATATTTTCTTTTTACCTAGACGAAAGGATTTTCTTTATTGTCATGAAATCTATACTTCTATTATTGTGACATAAGATCTCATCACATTTTGGCCAGCACATCATACCACTGCTGCATATTGAACTTAAATCCATCAACTTTTATGTCTTTCCCTCACCATCTTCTGCTTCCTCTTAGCACGTTCATTGTGGCCATGAGTATATGATAGATAGAATATGATAGATAGCAGTGTGTCTCATTTAACATTTATTGCTATATAGATAGACTCACTACTGGTTTGTGAGAATATTATATGATTAATTTCATTAGCACTCGATCAAAGTATTATACCAATGTATTACATTAAAATCTTCTGTTTACTTATTGTCACTGAAAGTCCTAATTCTTTAGAGAGGATTAATGTCATGTTTGATCCAGAAAGGCTACTTAGCTGCAAATACCTCCTCTGAGTTTAAGAACATTTAGCTTAATTTGTCTTGCCTTTGTTAGCCAGACATTCATGGTCAGTGGACATTAATACTGCATTTTTCAATTTATTCTACTTAATTCTCATCTAGTCTAATATTACCTGCTGTACTGTACCACAGAGACCTCTAAAAAAGCTACTTTGTTAAGCAGTCCTGCTGGGATGTTTCTAATGTTTAGAAGTTTAATGCATTTTTACAATATATATCCACAGGTGTCTTGTGAATAATTGATTGGTAGTAAGCTAGTCACCAAGAGAAATAGATTTCTACCAATGTACTATGGACCTGAATTATATTTTTAATCACCTCTTCCATCATTAGAACTGCAACCTGCCACAGTGGTGCTATTTAGTTAATAGCCTACTTTTTAAAATCATTTTTCCCTCCACGTGCTTGTTTATCACTTTGCATAAAGTTATATGAGATGAAAATAATATTCAGCAGCGATGGATAGAACAGTGCAAAACATGTCTCCCACCCGAGCACTTTGAATAGTGAGTAAATTGTACATGAAATCTAGTAAACAAGGGAGAATGCATATTTGTGACAATCTGATGGAGTTAAGTTTTATTACTATTTTACATTCTGGTCTCAGTTACTTTTCTCTTGTTGCTGGGACAAATACAAGACACTCAAAATGAAGGAAGGAAAGATTTATCGAGCTCACAGTTAGTGGAGGTTTCAGTTCATATTTGGCTGGCTCCAAGGCAAAAGGCAGCATTTCATGGCAAAGGAGAAAAGGACAGCAGAGAAGGAAGTAGCAGTTGCAACGTCTCTCTCCTTTCCTTCCATGCTGACTATGAAGACTGGCACTCCACCGCAAAGATGGGAGCTCCTCTGGAGTGGAAGTGGCACACCTGCGAAGTGGCCAGGGACCAGCATCGGAACTCCTCCAAGGGAGTATGTATGTGTGTTTGGTCGGGGGCGGGATTCTTAACCCTTTTTCAGTACCCTGTTTGTGCTGAATCACTCTAGGGCAGACCTTCCCCTAGTGTGGGGCCTCCACCCACAGTGTGTGGAATGGCCAATCAGATACAGCCAAACTTTACACATCCCAAGTTGGTACAATGTATCAAGCAGCACAACTCTATAGTATGTATAGATGCACATATGAGCAATTGGTGTTTACCTGTCTATCTGGATACTTACAGATATCATTCAGGAAAGAATGCTTACAAATCTGTTTATTCTTGGATCTTATAAAGTATCCCATGATACAAATATTTAAGCCAAATCTTTACCTGAGATGATGGGTGCAAGGAGAAAAACCACACATGTGTAGTGCTGTTGGAGGCAACACCAGCATCTCCATTTCAGCCCCAGTATGATAAAGAACTAGAAAGTGAATTTGTGTTATCATTCCCAATGACTCTGTACTGTGTTCCTGTTGGTGCAGGATGCTTCTCTTTCTGAACCTACTGACATGTGAACTGGCCATGTTGTTCAGAAGAGTGTGTGTAGACGTGATGAGTACAACTTTGAAGTAGGAAATTCCAGCGCCGTGTGTATCTGCCTGTCTTTTTTTCTTCTCACATATGATTGATATGCTCCTGGTAGAGATGATTCCTCCACCTACAATAAACAGGATATGGAAGGGAGCATGGCTGACTTGGACAGGAATGTAACAGAGGAGTTAACCACTGAAGCTATAAGCTACTGTATAATACAAATGTTTTACGCTTTTACCTAATCAACTTCCAATGTTCTGAGCTAGCTACCAGAACACATTGGTGTATATTAACTAACAACTGCATGAACACCAGTTGCATATAATAGATGGTGAACATTTTCTATAATTGAAATAATTTTAAAAAGACTCTTATGAGAACCAACATGTCTTATTTAAAAGAATGAGAACAAACATATTTTTGTTCAAATTTAGTTTACATAGCAAATTAGAAAATTTAAAATAGCTTAATAGCTACATTTCTAATTTATCAGAAATTGCACGCAATAGGTGAAATAGTTTTCAAAGTCTATATGCACATTTTGAATATTATATTCTGTGGAAAAATATAAAATAAAATTCCCATTGCTTTGTCTGTATTATCACATTTACCTCTGGTGCCCAGTACATGGTGGTCTCCATCCATTCTCTATTTCTATAATTTTCCTTGTTCTGGAAGGTCTTATAATGGTAATCATGGAACATGAAGTTTTGCATTTAGCGAACTGTATTTATATTCATTCATATATATATAACTGCAGCCCCTGTGGTTGCCTAAGCTTGCCTAAGCAGGCACTTTAGACCACTGGCCCAATATATTCATTCTTATATGAAACAATAGTTTATTTATGTGCTCCTTTTCTGCCTAGAATTGCACTGTATAAATATATGGCAGTTTGTTTGCCTCTTCAACTATCAAGGTCTTTTTTACTCTTAGTCCCAGCTTCAGAGGTTATGATCAAAGTTTGTTTGACTGCTTCTGCCTTACTTAAAATACCTGAGACCCACACAGTGAAGAAAGATTTAGAGTTCAGTGTGTAGAGTTTCGCTGAACTGGGCTGGCTTAAAGAATGATTGGCATGGCAGCGAGACACAGCAAGGGCAAAGCAGTACATGGTAAGCCTGGCACGTAGCATGTAGGAGCAAGCAGCGCAGCAAGCCATGTTTTCCCTTTATCCCATCCAGGCTACAATCCTTTTGGTTGATGTCATCCACACCCGTGGTAGGGCTTCCCGTTATCCACACCCAGAACTATGCTAACTCATTCAGTGAATTAATGGACACACACATCCTTAATCCCAGTATCCCACACTCTAAATCCAGCCAGCTGAATAAAGCCCCACTGATTAGTGCATGAGGCTTTGCGGGACACCTGCTTATAAGCCGTAGCAGTTCCTGTACAAGTTGTAGTGTGAATATCAGTTTTACCTTCCCTCAGAAAATGTCCACTGTGAGATCCCTAGGTTGTGTGAAGTGCATGGTTGACCTTAGAAGAAACTCAAATCATATTCCAAAGAGAATTTGTAATCCACTAGAGCAACATAATTGTTCTAGTTTCTGTTGATCTTTGCTAGCATATAGTCAGCTTTTGTTATTTGAATCATTTTTTGCATGAATTTAGGGCAGGGTTTAGTGTCTACAGGGTTTCACTATGTAGACCAGACTCATAGTGATTCTCCTACTGTCAGCCTCCCAAGCACTGGGATTATAGGCATGTGCCATCATGCCCAGTCTCAATTGCCCACTCAGGGCACTCTAAGGGAGGTCCTGGCACAGGACACCAGGGATTGAATTCCTGCTGCTTTGTTCTGCCTAAGCAGGCACTTTTTTTACTCTTATTTTTTTATTTAATTTTATTACTTTTAATAAGAAATAACAATGAGACAGTTTCAAAACACATTAGTAGGACAATCACAATAATTAATACAGTGTATATTGTTGTCTGCATAGTTCAGGGTACAAGATGCAGACATGATAATTTTTTTAAACACCATTGGTATAAATATTTCTTCACATTGAACTAAGAGAAAGTAGTTATATGTATAGTCCAGTCTTCCATAATAGTAGTGGGTTATTAGCACAACTGGCAATGTTAAAAGCTGTTGACTTGAGCATTTTACAGCTCAGCATACTAATGTAGCTTGATGTTTTATCCCTCATGGTTAAACTTTTCTGCTGGAAGGTTAAGTGCAAGTTAAAGCAAGACTTATATAACAAAACATGCAACTTTTCTATCGGATCAGGCGAGTCAAATCTCCACAGTATTTACATTGAAACCATCAACATCATTTTTTTTAGAACTGTTGTCAGTGTCAGCCGTCTGGAGGAGTCACAGCTATTGCTTGACCAGTTTGCTTTCTGTGAAAGCATGAGAGAATATTTTCTCTCCACAGGACTCTCCTTAGGCACACTATACATTGTTGATCCCTATCCTCTGTGGCTCCATAATCTACTTGAACAGAAAATTTGGGACACCACTGAGTTATAGAATATTACAGTATAAGCTTTCTTATGTTCTGAGTGCTTGTTGACCTTGAAGAGCTAGGGCCAAAATACTGGCTATCCTTCTGGCCTTTCTTTTTGTCTAGTTTTTTGGTCTGTAAACTTAAGTTGTTAATCCTCCAGAAGAGAAGCTTAGTGATATTACTACACTATAACACAGGTACTTGAGCTTAACATCACTGTCTTTCTGAATATCAAGCAACTTAGATTTAGCATGAAACTGCTATTTCCATCCACCAATAAATCTTATAGAATGCAATTAAAAAGTTACACATTTTTACATATAAATTTAGAAATCTAACCATAAACAAAATTATAGCAAGTCAATCCTATGGAATTTTTTCCTTGTCTCTTTTTCTTTTTGTTACCCACTTTAAAAACAAAAACATTTACTTGAGAGAGAGTATAGCAATAATTGAAATAACATTAGAAGCAGCACATATCTAAAAGATCAGAATGACAGGCATTCCAAGAATGGTTTTAGTATTACACATTGCTATCCTCAGTGTCAGAGACCTGTTGGAGATTCTCAGGACCACTGCCTAATTCATCCTGTGTTTATAAGTGCATAGTTTTGCTCCTTCTATCTTTCTTAACTTTTCTGCTTGCTGTCTCTTCATTGTGTAATCCTTAATTTCTTGATTTCCATTTAGTTGCATTACACCTTTCCATTTCAATGTCTTCTTTTGAGTTCTTACACTAGGAAGACTATGTGATATTTACACATGTAGGTCTGGTTTATTTCACTTATGAGTGTATGTTCAAGATACATCCACTTATAAATGAAGTCTTCTAGTTTATCATTCTTCATAGCTCAGTAATATCCCATGGTATAAAACAACATATTTTTTTCAATCATTCTACAGATGATGAGCATTTTGGTTGTCTCCAAGATTTGGCTATCACAAATTGTGCTGCTATGAATATAGGTGCACAGATATCACTATGATATGATGTTTTCAGTTCTTCTGGAAAGATTCCTAGAAGGGGAAAATCTGGTTTGAATGGGATTTCCAGTCCTAGTTTTTTAAGGCATCTCCACACTGCTTTCCATAATGGTTGCATCAGTCTACATTCCCTCCAGCAGTGGAGAAGGGTTCCTTTTTCCCCACAGCCTTTCCAACATTTGTTGTTGGTTGATTTCTATATGGTAGCCATTCTTTTTGGGGTGAGATGGTATCTCAGTGTTATTTTAATTTGCATTTCATGAATGGCTAGCGATGTGGAACATTTCTTCATTTATTTATAGGCTTGTTCAATTGCTCCCTCTGAGAAGTGTGTGTTCATCTTGGATGCCCACACTTTGATTTTTAAATCTTGGTTGTGTTTGATTTTGCTTTGCAGTCATTCTAATTATGCTATGATTTGTCACATTGACTTTTCCCTTTCTCTTCTTAGTGAAAAATAATGGTTATCATATATTTGTATATACACCTGACATTTCATTATCTCCTACAATGACATGTAAACTTAGAGCTTTTGTTCTTATCACTAGCTTACCTTCTTTAAAGAAGTTATCAAATCAAATGCACTAAAGTATCACATGTCAGTAAATGAGCTATTTATTATTTGTATATGAAATATACAAAGTTGTTGCAAAGCAAAAATTAATAATGTAATCTAATACATCAACAAATTAAAGGAAAGATTAATGTGATCTTATTAATAGATTTAAAAAGTTTTTTTAAAAATTTCAATGTCTAATAATCATAAAACTTCCAGTAAACTAAGAATAGAGAGAAATTAATTAATTAATTAACTAATTAATTAATTAGTTAATTTGGTACCAGGTCTCACCATGCAGCTCAGAATCATACTGATCCTCTTGTGTCAGCCTCCCCGGTACTGGGATTACAGGTGTGCACCACCACACCGGGATTTGTTTCTAATGGCATGCATTATTCAGGATTGAACCCAGTCCTTGTGCTTGCCAGGCACATGCTAAAACTACTAAGCTACCTCCCCAGCCCAGAAATTTTTAATGCGATGAAGAATAGCTATAAAATGCCACAGCCAATGCTACATCCTGAAGTTTCCTCACCAAGATCAGGAACAAGGCAAAGATACCATGGTATTTCAACACTGCATTGGAAGTTCAGTGCAAATAAAACAAGAAAAGGAGATAAGAGATGATTGAGAATCAACACAAAGAAGTAAAGCTATATGTGCTTGCAGGTGACATGATTGGCTATGTTAAAAATTTAAAGAATTGACAAAGAAAAGAAAAAAACAAAAACAAAAACAAACACAAACAAACAAAAAAACAAACATCCTGGAACTAAAAACATTCAAGGCAATGTTTCACTTTACAGAGCACCTTTTCTTTCCTTTATACTGGAAACAAATGTAGTTTGAAAAGACTGACAACGTGAGCACTGTCAAGATTGAGCACTGGCTGTCATACTCTAACGAGTATACACAATACATTCACAGCACACATATCAGCTAAAAGAAGTCAAAGAACATGTAGATGTAAATGTGTATCCTTATGGCTCATCTCTATCTTTATTGGCAAGGTATTTGGAACATTGCTTTGAACATCTTGAAATTTTATTTTAAAGAGATTTTAAAGAAGAAAACATTAGAAATGATACAGAACTTTGGAAAACAAGATGACAGAAATTTAATTTTTTATTTTATTTTATTTCATTTTTTTGTATTTTAGGGAAAGATCTAGAGGGTGTTCAGGGTCTCACTATTAGATTGGACTCATAGTGATCCCCCTGCTTTCAGCTTCCCAGTATCTGGGATTACAGGCACGTGCTACCATGCCCAGTCTCAATTGCCATCTCAGCACACCCTAGGGGGCGGGGTCGTCACAGCAAGCCTGAGGATTGAAGCCCTGGCCCCTGCACCTGTTTGCGGGCACTTTAATCTGCTGAGCTATTTGGCCAGCCCCATTACATATTGTTATAACATATAACAATAGCATACTGTCGTTTTCAGATTACTTGTTCAGACTACCAGATATAAACATGTAAAACTGGTAAAAAATTGAGCATTAAGTATTCCTTGAAATAAGCAAATAGAAATTGGTACTACAATTATCTTAGCTACTGTATATTTTTCTTTCATTTTGCACCATTTCTTCAATTGGATGATTTTCTTACTGTCAAGTTTTAAGGAAAATTCCCACCATGCACAAACACATATGCTTTAAATAAAGTTCATTATGTGATATAACTTTGCAAATATTTGCTCCCAATCTGTCACATATCTTTTTTTTGATAGAATTTTTGTACAATACAAAATTTGTAATTTAAATAAGTTTCACTTTTTCAAATCTTTGTTTTGTAAACTGTACTTTTCAAATCATATCTAAAATGTCATATTCCCAAGATCAACCATATTTTCTCTTGCTATCGTCTAGAAGTTTAATAGTTTTATACTATACATTTAGGCCTATCACTTAATATTGGCTTTTTATTATTGGTATATAAGGACTGAATTTGACTTGGGGCTGTTCAGCTGCTTTAGTACCATTTACTGAAAACATGTCTTTAGTGTCTTCTGTTACTTTTGCTCCTTTGTTGGAGATTGCTTGACTGCATATGTCTCTTCTTTTCAGTTCTTATGTTTATCAGTTCATGACTGCATTACAGAATGACTGCCTTCCATTGGCAAGTTGGCATATACATCCTAATTGTGTTTTTCATCCCTTTTTCACTCCTTCACTACCTATTTAATTCCTTTCCTATTTGAAAAATATTTCTCCATATCTTATTATCGCTCTTTTATTTATTTGTTTGTTTGTTTATTTATTTTGTCTTTTTGAGACAGGTCTCGCTGTACAGTTCAGGCTGGCCTTGAGCCCAGTTTTGTAGCCCAATCTAGTCTCGAACTCTCACCAATCCTCCTGCCTCAGCCTCCCGAGTGCTGGGATTACAGGCATGCGCCACCACACCTGGATCACTCTTTTATTTATGTGGTCCAAATTTACCACACTGACAAGAAAGCTTTCCAATTTAATACATATTTAGGAGATATTTAGATGTTTTGCAAATTAAGATGTTTTTATTATGTGGGTGATGAGAACAGAAAAATACAAAATTGTCTCTACATTTTCTTTAAAGAGGAACAAGAATGAGATTGGGAACTTTTATTGGAAAGGAGAATACACATCTATATATGGCATCCAAGGTGGAAAACAAAATGAAACTAAAAAGTAGGGAGAAGACAAAAGTAACAAGATGCAACTGATAGATTTTATTCAGTTGGCTGATTTTGTAAAGAGAGACTGACTTTTTAAAGACTGAATATGTGTTAGAAAGTCCAATTTCTTAGTGCAGTTTGGTTCAAAGGTAATCTCTCCAACTTCTGTCAGAAATAGCTGGCGACTTAAACATAGATAAAACCAGCAGTTGTTATTTATTAATTACCTACATAAACAAATCTTGTGCCCAGAGAATGAGAAGTGAGAGGAACATGGAAATGCAGGTCACTTGACCTGTTTTTAGATGGAATGGAATGGGTTTTCTAGGGGGAAAAAAAAAATCATTAGATAAAGAAGAGGTAAGGATTTCAAGTAAGCCTTAAATGCTAATAAAACAGAATAGTGAGCTGCTCTGTAACAAAGACTTGACAGAGATCCAATAGTAAATGACCTAGTGAGGAACAATATCTATGTGGATGAGCTCCTTGGTAAGAGATGAGATGAATGACAGGACGAAGCTGAAAGCCTCCGTATTGAGCATCTACCACCCCTTCAGTTCAAAGAGAAGCCATAGGCCTAAGATATGCTTTATGAAGTGAGAAAAGAAAATAGTAGAGCCAAAGAATTTTGGGGGGATACGTGGAAGCTTTATGAAATTTTGTTCCAAGACCTATAACCTATATTTAGATCACACTCTTCCCCTTTTCTGTAGTGAAGATGACCAGCACAGGATTCATCTGGATTATTTCTTACTCTTTCTGATGTTGCCTTAAGCTGGGTTTTATGATTTTAATAGAATCTAGCTCACTGAATGATTAGCGGTACACTAAAACCAGAAATCCTTTGTTTTATTTTGAGGAATAGCAATGAATAAAGAGACTGGAGAAATGATGATATGTCTGACACAGTATAGTTGAGGTTGGGGAAGAGGAGAAATATTGAACTCTAGGCAAATATGCAAAAGATTACAGATTTAAAGAGGGAAGGAGACAAAGTTAAATCCCAAGAAAACTACTAGATGACCAAAACATTCTTTGGGATAGAATATTGATGATTAGAATGCAACAAAAAGTAAAACTGTGTGATTCAGCCAGGCAGTTGACAAAGCAAGGCCAAGAGGCATAGGTGTCCTTGGGCTAGCAGTAGACATCCTATTTCCTTTCTTCATTTGTTACTGAAAGGTTTTATAAAGGGTGCTATTGCCTGCAGAAGCAGCTTATGGGTTGTCTTGAACTTGATGAAATGAGAAGAAACTGAATCTCTTGATGAGGAGAGTAGCAATCAGAATCTACTTTCTAACAAGGGGAGGATTTAGCTTAATTGGTGGTTTGAGGAAACAGTATAAAAAATACTGTAGCCTTGGCTTCATTACCTGATTATGCTAATATAGTCTTATTACATATTTGTTTCTATCATTAACCTGAGCTCTTTGAAGGTGGGAGCAATAATTATACTTTTTTATATTCCTGTGTTGAGCATGGTGTCATGCATAGAATACAACAAAAAATTTTGGGGAGGGAGTGAGATGGAGGACCTTAACTGATCAACATGGATACAGAGCATAGCCAGGGCATTATCGGTTGTACTGTCATTGTATTTATTGAGGTACTGGGGATTGAACTTAGAGCCTTATGCATGTTAAGAAGGCAGTAGGCATCCTGCCACTTGGGTATATCCCTGGCCTTGCTTTGATTTTGCATGAAATAATTCTCTGATGGTGTCTGTGCCAATCAGGTTAGAATTCAGGCTATGGATGGCGAGATAGTTCACTACAGTACAGTAAGTGTCTGCTTAGGCGAGCAGAAAAGACTGGGATTTGGTCCCCCATACTGTGTGCCATACCAGCCCTGCAACTGTGTGTACTGAACTGGCCACGAAGTCCTGGAGTGGTGGCATACACCTGTAATGCCCACACTGGGGAGGATGAAAATAGGAGGATCACTGCGAGTCTGAGCTGCATAGTGAGACCCTGTGTCAAATACATAAAAAAAGAAAAAGAAAGTAAAATAAAATAAAAGAAAAGAAAAGAAAAGAATTCTGCCTAGACATAATTTCCCATATAACTAAAGCTTTACCTGGATCTTTTACCAATAATGATGAAGTAGGTGCTAACCATTGTACCTGAGAGTCTGCAGTGATGAGAAAGACTTGTGTTCCTGTAGAATTCCTTTCTTGGAGTGCACTTAACTCCTACGTTTGCTAAGAATAAAAAGCGAACTGGTTCTTTTTATAAAACTTGTATTTCAATGGCTGTCTTTCACTTTTTAAGAAAATTTTCTCATATGAAAGTTTTGGGCTCTTCAGTTCATGTAGCATGTGGCTTTCTTGTAGATAGAGTATTTTAACTTTTATATTGAGGTCATCTTCTTCCTGTGTTTTCTTGTGTAGAACCCTTCTTCTTTCACCTTGAATAAATACATCATACTTACATCACTTCAAACTAAAATAATTGCAGATACCCAAGGCCTGTGTTATCTTTGGTGACCAAAGATAAAATGGAAATTGTTGAAAAGATACATTTCTCTTTCATGGCAGCACAGAGAACTAAATTTCAAATCAGCCATTAGCAACTAACTCCAGGATCATTTACGTGTTGCATATTGTATTCATCTGTTGGTGGTAGCCTTGAACATGGCTTAGGGCAGAATTCAAGTGAAGAGGTGGAGCAGCTGCTAGCTTGTTCCTTCAGTGACATTTGCCACTGCTTTTGCATGGTGACCTCTAGCTTGAACTTATGTGGCTCACTTAAATGTCAAACAACCGACGTAGTGCATTTCATTAATGAAAAATTAATGAAATCCTTCAGTCGGCACGTTCTGCTTGTTTACAATCCATGTAATTCATTAGGAAGAGATCCGTCAGGCAAGGACCCTGGCACAGGTCTGGTGGTGTTGTAAATGGCTTATTCTCTGCGTTCCAGTTAATGAAAGTGTAAGACTGGAAAAAATAAACGTGAAACAGATTTAATGAGTCTTTGGGGGAAGCTTTACAGAATAGAGTACATGAGTCATAAATATCCCATGCGAAGTCTGTTTTGCTCAAATTATTTAGTACTGGAAATGTCCATAATTTCATTTTATAATCAAAAAGTTCTGAAGTGTTGGGATCAAAAAGCTAATTCCAGGAAAAACTCACATATTTCTTTTTGAGGTTTGTAATTAATTGGGTTAAATCTTGAGCAAGTCACGGCAGGATATTAAGAAACTAATTTATTTCTCCTTACATGGAGGTGAAAATGGTGATCATATCTTTTACTATAGAATACAGTTGTCATGTCTTCTAAAAGTTTCCAAATAGTGAACATTATTTGCAGACCTATTTTTGTGTACAATCTTACTGATCCTGATAATCAGTTTATAAAATGTAGTAGTATATAATTTTTAAAAATCATTTGAAAGAAGTGCTTTATTTCTGAAAAAGTGACAGAAGTGATAGTCATGAATAATTGAGTAAATATTCAAATAAGTGGTTTCCTCTTTCTATCCCTCTCTTTTTTGTCTATGGATTTAGCATAGGCTCTACAGCATCTCATTTTCACAGGTTGGAATCATAGTGATCCTGCTCCCGTGTTCAGCTTCCCAAGTGCTGGGATTACAGGTACACGACACCATGTCCAGTCTCAATCGCTTCTCAGTGCTTCCCGGAAGTGGGGCCAGCACCACAGGGGATGGAGATCCTGGCCCCTGTGTCTGACTAAGCAGGAGCTTTAATTCGCCAAGCTGTCTGGCCAGTCCACTCACACCCTTTTTTTGAGACGACTTGCTACTACGTAGCCCAGGCTGGCTTTGAACAATGACCCTCCTATCTCATGCCCCGAGCACAGGCCTGGTTCCCTGACACTTTTTTACTCAAATATATTTCACTTTTGTGTAAATACAGATCTATTAGTTGTGAGACATGGTAATATGTGCTGGAGGGAAACAAAATTATTGAGCAAGTATCCCGTTCAAGGGCATGTAATTTGCTTTATTTGTAGTTGTTTTCTCTGATTGTATATGTACAATAGGACCTCATATATAGACAGAGCTCCAAAATAATAAAATGATCATTCTTCAGAGAATGTTGGGAAATGATCCACATAGTAGAGTGAAGAAATATCACCTATACTTGTAATTTATGTCTTCCAAATTATATATCATATTAACTACATGAATAATGAACATGGGCGAACCAAGCCATTGCTCTTAGGCTGAGTTACCAAAAAAGTAAGTGGGATCAAAACTTGGTGATCTATGCCTGCATGAACTGAACTTCGGGGGGCTGAGGAAACAGCATCAGAAGTTTAAGTCTAGCCAAGAAAAGCTAACAACTTAGGAGACTCTGTTTCTTTAAAAGGAGTAGAGATGTAGCAGTCGCAAGTGAGACAAAAAAGAAAAAGAATATAATAGAGAGAGACACACACACAGGAGAGAGAGAGAGACAGAGAGAAAGAGACAGAGAGAGACAGAGACAGAGAAAGACAGGGAGACAGAGACAAAGAGATAGAGACAAAGAGAGAGACAAAGACAGAGACAAAGAGACAGAGACAGAGAGAGACAGAGAGACAGGAGAGACAGAGAAAGAGATGGGAGAGACAGAGAGAGAGAGACAGGAGAAAGAGGAGTGCAGGGGAGGATGACTTGGAGAGGGGGAGAGAGAACCAGAGGGAGAATGTCTCAGTTATTCTTCTCTTGTTGCTGGGACAAAATACTCAGTACCCAAAATGAGGGAAGGAAAGGTTTATTTAGCTCACAGTTAGTGAAGGTTTCAGTATATACTTCACTGCTCCATGGCAGAGCAACACATGACAGAGAGCAACCTTTCATGGTGGTGGCAAAGAACAGCGGGAAAAGAGAATGGCAGCAGCTCAGGCAGCTAGCTAGCCCCTCTCCCCTCCTTACACTGTACCACAGATTACCTGCCCTAGGGCAGGTGCAGCATCCACACCCACAATAATCAATTACAGACTTCAGAAGCCACCTCATGGCTGTGTGAGGCTTTGGGGGCACAACTAGACCCAAACTCTAGCAGAAAGTGAGAAGGGAAGATCTGGAGAGATTTCAGTTGGCCCTTGGAAATGGAGACGGCTATGCAGTGGCCTTTGTCTATGGCTACTCCGTGCCAGAAACCCTCTACACTGACCCAAGGTATGTGTCAGCTTTATCTAGCAGGAGGAATGGAATGAAGCAGGGTTGGGCAGTGGGAGGATTTCCCACAGCCAGATCAGAATTTCAATTTGTGATTGCCACTGGAGGAAAATATGCATGATATGTTAGACTACAGTGGAGAAAAAGAAGCAGGTAGGAGAGGGGAAAGCTGGGGACCTTTGCTGCAGTCAGAATTCCTTTGTGTCATTCCAGGGTCTTCCATTACCCTCTTTCAAATGTATTCAGATGCTGAATCACTCTACATCTGTATCTTCATTTTTTAATATGAAGTCAGTAAAGGCAATGCCCTCATCAAGGGAAGATGAAATAATGCAGCTTAAATTGATTGACTTTGCAAAATACTAAGAACAATCCCTTCCATAGTAAATGCAATGTTCATCAACATTTAGCAAAATAGTGAAGCAAAAGTGAGGAGCTAAGCTACCCTAGGAGATAAAGACAGTTTTAAAAAGGAGAGAAAATAATAGTGGTGGGTGATGGCAAGATAAACTTGAAAATAACATCTCTATATAAGTGAGTGATGGAAACAAGAAGCCAGGAAGCTTGTTGGCAGAAACATTTAAGTGGCACACACACACACACACACACACACACACACACACACACACACACACACACACGGGAAGATGGATGTTATATATGATGGAAGTTGTAATTTTTATAATTAAAGCTCTATAATTGAAATGAGAATTACGATTTTGCTTCAATGTTAAAAAGAGAATACTTAAATCTGATCGTCAGAGTGATGACTGCCCGTGAGGATCTGTAGTCATCAGAAAGTTCTGCTCGCCGTCCTGCCCTCTCACCATTGCCCCGGATGTGTCACTGCTGATGGTGACTTCATTGGTAGGGGGCCCAGCCTGGTCACAGGCGCTTCCAAGCTTCCTGGTTGATTGTGATACAGGGCAGTTTTGGGAGCCACTTGGCCGCTCCCTTTGTGGTGCTCGTTTTGCTTTGTCCTGTTGTTTTCACACAATTGCCTAACATTTTATATTTATGCATCTGTGTACCGTTAGGCCAGATGAAAATGTGCATCCCATTTTTCTTTCGCTGTTCAAATTTCTTTTCAGCAATTAGGAGAGGTCAATTTTGAGAACTGAGGTCACTCATCTTTCCTTTATTTGTTATGAAGGTTTTGTGCAGTTGTGATATTTGCCTGGAATATGTACACCTAAATTTGAGAGTTAATGCTCTTAATTTAAACCATATCCACACGAAAAAGATGGTCATGTGGATCATTGTAGGGTATTTCCCATTTATGATGGTTCAGTGAGTTTTACATGAGATATGTTTTAGGCAGATCATTGCATCAGGTTCTTAAATACAAAAATCTCTAAAATTTGTTATTATAATTACATTTTAGTCTATTTATTTTCTCCTAATAATTGCTCCATTTTTAAAAAATGTACAATGTTTGGATTATTTTGCTTGTGGGAGTACATGAATTTATTGTTTTTTCTTTTCTCCAGTCTTTAAAATTTTAAAGAATAAAAACAAATAGCAGAAATGAAGACAAAGACAGTAACAAGTGGTAGTACAAATGATAGTTTCAAAACAATCAAAATTTAACAATGGTTATTATATTATTTATTTTCATCATGAAATTTATTCAGATTAATAGATAGATTAATGTTTACTTCCATTAAGCTTCATTTTTTCTTGTCCTTTTATACTTTGTATTGTCTTAAAGTATTTTATTTATGTATTTATTTATTTATTTATTTATTTAGCTATGGCCAGCTCAGCCTACCCTGGGGGTGGGGCTGGCTCAGCATGAGGTGTTGGGGATCGAACCACAATCACTGCAGTTGCCTAAGCTTTCCTAAGCAGGTGCTTTAGACCACTGAGCAATCTCACTGGCCCTTAAAATTTATTTTAAGGAGAGAATACTATTTAATAATGCATTAGAAATCATACAAATATAGAAAAACAAGATGAGAGATACTCAACAGTGGTTTTTGTGCTACAATTGGTTGTTATCAGTGCAGCTGCTCAGCATTTAGATAACAGCATATAGAGTTTTTGAGTAGGTGGATTTTACATGAAGCATTATGAGACAGTATAGGTCTGCACAGTATTTTAAATTTGAATGCATCTGAAACATTGACATTTGGATACTACATACATATCAAGTCCCAAATTCCCATTTTATTTATTTATTTATTTATTTATTTATTTATTTGTACAATGAGAAGTTTTGGACATTCCCAAAAAACCTAATAAGCTAGAAATGAGTAGCAGTTATTCTTTAGATGTGCTTCTATGTGCATAATTTTGGCAAGTGTATCATAAGAATCATGAAGATATTAGGAAACATTGTTTTCCAGTATCTTGCTCTCTGGTTTCTCTTCAGATCTCGTAAATATTTCATCTTTTCTAATATCTTACAATGTTCTTGGCTATGGATGATGCTTATGATGATAATTTTAGAGATGATCAAGGATTATTGGCTAGCTAAAGGACTATCTTTTAGTCTCTTTGGGTCTCGATTAAGCTGATATATCCTTCTTTGCCTTCTTGTCTTATTTTCTTAGTAAGATGCCACAGCTAATGTGATTCATGACCTAGTAGAAGAATTTCAATGTCTTCTCTTTCCTGATTTGAAATCAGCTCTCAAAAGTGCTCAAAGAAAGGTCTTGGCTGTCAAAGCACTGTCACTGGAAGCTCAGGACACAGGAAGGGCAGCTGCTAGCCTAAACACTGTCTGCTTCCCTGAGGAGGCGATAGTCACCCACTGACGCATTGAAATAACAAGATCTCAAGGTATCACCAGATGGTCCAATCTGTTAGGCGCAAACTGTGGAGGACAAGATGAAGTTTCGTCATATGTGTTTAGAGTTCCAAGTGCCACATCCTTTCAAACAGAGGCCAAGGCCTGTCAATCATGGCAATAGTTATCATGCAAAAAGGTCAGATAGTCTTGTCTTTGTGAATAAGAAATGCCAACTTTCCTGTCCATGATGAGGTCAAAACTCTGTACTAGATTAAAAGCATTTGTGCCAGGAGACTCAAGCTTCCAAAAGATCAGTGTTAGTGCCAATCAAATGTCATGTGAAGAATGGAAGTTAACTTCAGTCTAAAATTAAATGAAAGTGTGTGTGTGTATGTGTGTGTGTGTGTGTGTGTGTGTGTGTGTGTGTGTCTTAGTAGAGGGTCCACAAGGTCTTACTGCACAGATCGGACTCATAGTGATTCTCCTGTTTGCAGCCTCCCAAGCACTAGGATTAATGGCGTACACCACTAAATCCAGTCTCAATCACCCTCTCAGGGCGTCCCGGAGGCTGGACGCGCTAAGCATGCTGGGGAGCAAAACACGGACCTTGCGCCTGTCTAAGCTGAGACATTGAAAGAGATATTGCTGAGATACTGAAAGATACTTTTCTTTTAAATAATGCCTTACTAAACAATCACACCCATTGTAATTTATTGAAGTCCTCTGTGCAAATAAGGTTAAAATACCGTGGTATGACTTCTAGACCACTGATTTCTCAAATTCAAAGGTAGAGCAGATGCATGGGCGGGAATTGTTACCACACAGGCAGCTGAGCTCCACAACAAGGTCTCTTCCTTAGTGGTGTAGAGTGTGGCTTAAAATGTGTATTTCAAATAAATTCCCAAATGAAGCTAATGCTGCTGTTCCAAGGACCATACTTTGGTGACCAATACTCTAGGTAGATACACAGAAAGGAAAAAGAAATACATGCTGAGAGGCTGTGCTGACCACATAGAAAGGCTTGCTATTGTAGAGTATTTTAATTTCTACATTTTTCTCTAAAAAATTGGCAGTCTTTGTTAATATTCTGGAAGTAAAAAACGTTATCACTTTTTTAAAAATAACCAAATGTTTTCTAGCATTAGGCTAAGATATTATCTAAGTGGTTAAACACACACATAAGCAAATAAGTGCATGCAAGTACAGCAAAGGAAATGCTACTTTCTGACACGTGAGTTTAATGAATTGATGCTGTTAGTGATAAATCTCTGGGCCAACTAAAAACTACAGCATGATGTACACTTGTTGGTCCATTGCTTTTATGTTTTCACCTAATAATTCCTTTCAAAACTGAAGTCTTCTGTAATATGGATGAAACATTATGTGTATGACTACTATACTGATAAATACACAGATTATATTTCTAGTTTTTTACTCTTTTACAAACTCTGTAATGAAGACACATAACATATGCCTCTGGGGATATACAAAATCTGGAATAAAACTAAAAGCCTGATATCATAAGCATTTATAGACTAACTTCTAGCTCTTTAGTGAAGATGAATAAGCCCAAGTACCTACCACATGTGTCCTCTTTAACCTTAAAGCAATACTTTTCCTCATCTTGTTAACTGTCCTTCCACAGTTTTGATATTCTTTACAATTTCATTTTGTCCCATGTGGCTCTCAAACATGGAAATTTTCATACTCAACTCTTCCTGCTAACTCTGATTTTGTAATAGTTTTATTTACACTTAATCCTAGGAACTTTGAGCTGCATTTCAATGACTTCCCTTGGTTCCAATTGAATCAAGGTAGGCAACTCACTACAACTTAGTGTTTTATCATCTTTTTGTTATAAGACATCATAATCTGCATAATTATTAGACTAATATTTGTTTCTGTACCTCTCTTTGTGTGTGTGACATGTTCACATTACGTAGTTCAATTGGCCTTTAGCTCACTATGTGGCCCAGGCTGGCCTTGAACTTGTTGGGGGGCTCTTCCTGCTACCCACAGTGCTGAGATTTCAGATGTGTGGTATATCTACTAGCCCTTCCACTTACATTTTAAGAGTTGTTATCCCCCGATACTGGGAATTAAACCCAAAGACTTTGCATTGATCTAAATCTCCAGGCATCTTTAATTAATTAAATAATTAATTAATTAACTATTTAATTTTTGGAGACAGGATTTTGCTTTGTAGTTCATGCTGGTCTTGAATTTACTATGTAGTCCAGACTGGCTTCACACTTACAGGGATCCTCCTGCCTCAGTCTCTCAAGTGCTGGGATTAAGTGTGCCCAACTATGCCCAACCCCTCCACCTTATCTTTTATTATGTAATATCTTTCAAGGAAAATGACTTGACGAGTATTTGTTCTTGAATGAGTGTTAAACCTGAAATGATCTGTGGGTTCTTCACTACTTTGCAATCCTCAGATCCTTTGTTACTTATGATGCCTCCTGTATACTGGTAGATGGGGATCAGGTTGCATTTATTAGTGTTATTTTGTTGTGAGAAGGGAGTTAGATGAACAGAATAGAATTAACAACATTTGAAAGTTCAGGGCATACTCTCATTATCAGTCTGTGTACAACCTCTCTCTGTCAATTTACCATTTCTAAATTTCTGTTTTGCTGCTCAACATTCCGCTCATTTCCTAAGAGTTATAATATGTGTTTGATCTCTGCTTTTCTGCTCTACCATCTACTGTTTGCTTCTATAACATATATATGGTGTGTTATATTTTATGTAGGTTTAAAAATGAATACAAAATCTATTGTCCTAGTAGTCTTATACATTTTTGTTTGTTTTTTAAACATCTACAGATGTGGTATAGTGTAAAATTAATTCATTCTTCTGGTTATTTGACATGTCTTAAAATTCACATGGCCAATATTACTTGTCCATCTCCCACCTGGAAACATTCAAGTGCCCTTGTAATGTTTAGGATCACAGTAGAGGCAACACCGAAGCTCCCCACGTATGCAGCCTTCTACCTCATCTCACTCTACTTTCTCTGGAGCAAGTAGCTCTGGGTGGAGTGGATGGATCATAAATATACTTACAGACTTAGTTGTTTTCTCAAAGTTTGATTTTACTTCCTTCCTAGGTGCATATCTAGACTATATTTCCCAGTTAAGAGTGGCCATGTCCCTCTGATCTTTCCATGTGACATCTTTCACTTTGCTGAGGCCTTGGAAGACCTAGGAAGTACAAGATGAGGACGGCAAAGCAATGCGATAAGAGGCAGCTGAGATAGGCACAGGATGTAGGAAAGCCAATTAATGGGAAGCCTGGCAGTGAACTGTTACATAAAGAAGAAAGATTTATTCTGTTTACTGACATTTTGACATTTGCTTTTTGCATCAGTGCCTAATATTACCCCAGCTATTATTTTATACATGCCATTTTTCTCTATTTCCAGATTGGTCTAAAAAATGACTGCACAAAGTTACATTCTCAATTACAAGAAGCTTTTTATTTCCCTTCTCTCTATCCCATGTTTGATTGCTTTTATTTGACAGTGCGATCTTTTTTCCCAAACTGCTGGATTTAAGGGGGACTCTCATTTCAATATTTATAATTTGCATATTTGGATTGTTAATGATGTTATATATCCCCAAGCATATTTAGTGATCTTACAATCTTTTCTCTGTAATGGAGTTCATACCATGGTCCCACTAATATATTTGCTTTCTCCTTTTCATAAGCTTTAGACATATTTCAGTTGACTTTAAATGTTGCAAATACATTCTCAGCTTGATAGTTGCCCTATAACTTTCTATGTAGTTTTCTTAATGGACTGGTATTTTAAACTGTCTGAAAACTTAATGATTAACTTGTTTCTTTTTGTTGTTGTTGTTTTTGTTTTTTTATATTTTTTAAATTTTATTAATTTTGATAAGAAAGAAATAACAACGAGACAGTTTCAAAAAATGTTAGTAGGACAACCACAATAATTAATACAATGGTATTGTTGTCTTCATAGTATTTGTTCAGAGTACAAGATATAGACATGATAATTTCTTTTTTCTTTTCTATTATGGCTGGCTCAGCTTGCCCTGGGAGTGGGGCTGGCACAGCATGTGGTGCTGGGGATCAAACTACAGTCCTTTGGGTTGCCTAAGCTTTCCTAAGCAGGCACTTTAGACCTTTGAACCATCTCACCGGCCAAAGACATGATGACTTTGATAAACACTATTAGAATCTGTATTATTTTTAAGATGAGATATATTCTCCTACATAGTTCAGGATGCCTTTAGATTCACTTATGTAACCCAGATTGGCATCAAACTCATGGTGATCCTGTTCCCTCAGCCTCTCTTCTGCAGGGATCAGAGTTCCATCTGATCGGAATACTTTTTTTTCTTATAACTATTAAGTATTAACTTGTTTCTTTATGAAACACATGGAGAATATATTTGTGTCTTTAAGAGAACAATGTGGGTGTCATTTATTTTTCTATGCTCTGTATTGGTTTTATATTATTCTCCAAGAGACATAAGGTAATATTTGATTAATCACTAAGTACAGATAGAGAAAAAACAGAAAAGTAGCTAATATAATTAGTGCTTATTATTTCATTCATGTGTTTTAAATTAATAATTATTTGTATGGATTGGAACCTTGGCAATTTCATATATTTGCATATTTTTTTCTGGTCACAGTAAAATTTTTAAAAATGGTTTTACTTTGCCTCTAGTTGCTCCTTTATTTGCAATTGCAAATGTCAATACAAGTTTAGGCTCTTGTATATTTTTTCTACAAACTTTTTTTGTGCTTATGTTATCCATATTTTAAATATCGCAGACAAATAAGCATTTTTTTTTAACAGTTTAAGACCAATGATCCTAAAACTTCTGTCTCTGATAATTAATACACATTCTGTAGGTTAAAGTACATTGACTTTTAAATGATGAATGAATTGTTTTTTGATCCAGGGTGTTGGCAATTATCATATAAGTTTCTTCATATATTGAAATAATTAAAAATTTAGTAACATAATAATTATTCTAGAAAAGATGAGGTTAAGTCTTATAGCTCCTAGTGAGATGTGTCTTTACACATAGAATTTTAAAAATAGATTTAGTGAAAAAATCATATGTAAAGTGAATATTTCAGGAGTGGATAATATAGAGGAACAGACTGCGTTGTAAAAGGCACTGCCTGCATAGTTTTGTCTACACATATGCTTATGTGCAACATTGTTTAATTTTAAAAGGTTGTCTTGAATACAGTGAATTTCAGGATTGTCATACAACAGTGGGAGGTGTAAGATTCTAGTCTTCTTTCTAAATCACTGTCTCTTTTTTTCCACTTACCCATAAGCTCTATCCTATCTTTTCCTATAATGAGATTGACTTTTCAGCCAACTCCTCACCTTAGTAAGCTTACTTGTCTCTTCAGAGTCAGTTGAAATGTGCTTTTCTTCAAGAACTCTTTTCTAATGTGCACAGCAACAACAAAATTACACCATGCTTTCAGAAGAGGCCACTCACGTTAACTGTTCATTTTTTGACAATGTCTTTTCATTGGAGTGTCTAATAATTTATATTCATTGGAAATTCTAGATATGAGTTATTTTAAAGGAGTATTTGGGCCACACACAAATACACAAACTTGTGGATTGTTTCTTAAGTTTGTAAATTGTTTATTTACTTTGTGAGACTTTTAATTATGATATAATCCTATTTGTTAATTCTTGGTATTTTTTCTTGTGCAGTTGAGAGTCCATTCAGAAAGTCCTCACCTATCTTTACAAGCATTTCACCTGTTTTATCTTTGAGCAAATTTACCATTTGTGTTTTAATATTGAAGTTTTTGTTCCTATCTCATTTGACTTTAGTATAGGCAAGAGATAGATGTGAATCTAAATTAATTTTTCTGAACATGAATGACCATTTTTCTACTACCGTCTGGAAAAGAGAGTTTTCTATTTCGAGTACATATAATTGTCCCTTTTGTAAAACCTATGATGGCTAAAAGTCCATGGGGTTGGTTCTATCTCCAAAGTTCTCTTCTATTAATAAACATATGTATTTTGTGCTTGCACACTGGTGCCGTTTCTCACTGTGGCCTTATAGCATTACTTGAAAAGGCACTAATAATGCCTGCTGCTTTGCTCCTGTTGCTTAGTTTTGCTTTATCTATTCTGGGTCTTTTTTGAGTCTGTACAAGGTTTTGGAGTGTTTTTCTTAGTTCTGGGAAGAATGTTGATGGCAGTTTTTTAGAATTGCATTATATCTGTGCATAGATTTGGTAATGTGACTATTTGGATAATATTGGTTCTGCCAGCTCAGGATCAAGAGATGTCTTGCCATTTTCTAATGTTCTCTTAATTCTTGTGCAGTGTATTATGCCTTCTATTACAGCAGTCCAGTAGTCTTTTCTTTCTTAGCTAAGCTAATTACTAGGCATTTAATTTAATTTTGAGGTGATCACTGTCTGTCTGTCTGTCTGTCTGTCTGTCTGTCTGTCTGTCTGTCTGTCTGCCTGCCTGCCTGCCTGCCTGCCTGTCTGCCTGCCTGCCTGTCTGTCTGTCTGTCTGTCTGTCTGTCTCTCTCTCTCTCTCTTCCTTTTCTTAGTTCTGGGCATAGACCGTAGGACCTTATGCTTGCCAGGCAATTGCTTATGCTGCTGAGTTATCTCCCAGACCCTGAAGCTATTGCAAATGGAGCTATTTTTATGATTGTTTTTTCAGTGGATTGATTGTTGATGTATAGGAATGTGACTGATTTTTATGGTTTGCTTTTCTACCCTAACACTTTGCTGAATTTATTTGACAATCTTCTGGTGGAAATTTTTAGGTCTTCTATGTAAAGTGTTATGCAATTCCCCTAATACGAATCTTGAGTTCACATTCCTTATTCACACCTGTTTTAGTATTTCTCTTGCCTGATTGCTCTGGCTAAAATTTTGAGTACTTTTGAGTACGGAAAAGGAGTGCAAATGGCCACAGGTACATGAAACTAACGTTGAGTATCTTTAGCAACTACAGAAATGCAAGTCAAAATGACCCTGAGATACCTATGATTGTCTATCTCAAGACAGCCTAGTAAGAATGACTATTTTCAAGAACTCAAAAGTCAACGAATACTGATAAAGAAAAAAGGAATTTCATACTGTTGCTCATAATAAAAAATGGTATAGCCATTGCAAAAATCACTATGAAAATCCCTCAAGAAACTAAAAATAGAAATTCTGTGTAGGTTTCCTGTACCTCTTCTTCACATCTTCCTAAAGGAGTTAAAGACATCCTATTATAGGATATATGCATATTCACTTATATAGCAGCATAATTCATTAACTGACTGTTGCAAATGGCAAATATATCCATCAACATATGAATGGATAAAGAAAATAAATGAAAAAAATGTATGGCCCTAAAAAAGGAATAAATTTGAGTGATTTGTAGGAAAGTGGACATATCTTGAGAACATATTGCTGAATGAAATAAGCTAGACACAGAATATAAAATGATGTCTTGTTTCTGTTATGTGAGAAATACACAATGTAAATGATTTAAAGGGAAAAATACCAGCAAGATGAGAGGAAGCTGTCATTTAGTGACTGGAGAGATGGAAAAGAGATCTAGGGATGGGATGGAAGGCACATAAGGCAAGGAAAAAGTGATTAAAATGCAGTATGTATATTCATCGATTCCACAAGAAAACTGTAACTGATATGTATTAGAAACATAATGAAACAATGAAAACATGAAAACTAATGCACTGTGATCTTAGGATAGTTCCTGCTCTGATAACTTTGTTGCTTTGTCTTTCTTGATTTTGCATTAATAAGCAACACTGGCTATGATATGTTAGTTACTAGAAATATAAAGAAGGGTGCTGAGGCAATGCATGTCTGTAATGTCACCACTCTAGGTAGTTATGTTAGGAAGACTGCATGTGGAAACCTAGATTGGATAATTTATCAACTTATAAAGACCTTGCCTGAAAATTAAAAATAATCAAACAATAATCTGGATAATTAAACATCATGTACCTTAACATTATATAATTTAAACATGGAATACATTTAATAATATCAGCAAAAATGTAAATGGAAAAGAGGATTTGTGTATTGTGGATAGAATGACACAGTTGGATTGATGCTTGCACCAGATTGCACTTTAAGCACTGGATGTGTTCTACTACAAATTGAAAAAGGAGGAAAACCTAAAAGTTTGTATAATAGATAAACCAGAAGTCTACTTCTGTGGTCTGGATCGACACTATTATCCAATAAGAAAAAGGTGAACATAGCTGATATTTGGGATGTAAATCCAGGAAGATATTCTGCTTTACCAGAATATAAACATAAAGAATAACAGTTTTCTTTTTTAATTATTATTCAAGATGTGAGTTGCAAAAGGAAAATTAGTTTTATTGGAGTTGTTTCATTTTTGGATATATGGAAATATAAAATGAAAGAAGACTACATGTATGAGACTGCAGCTCAGATGGTACCCAAATGAGTTGTAAATTATAAGAGTCATTATACAAAAAGAAATCATTACCCAGATGGTGGTTGGAATCATGAATATGCTAAAGACTGCTTAGACTGAGTATGTAAGTTGAGAAGATCTCTCAGAACAAAGTGTTAATAAGATACCAATTCAGCATAGGACTGAGAACTGAAGATAAAGTTTTATCAGTGCAGCGTTTGCCAGCCACATGCGAAGCCCTGCTTTATGCTCTAGCTGCATAAATATAAATGTGGGAACTGAAGATTTGAACTAATAATTGTAGTCCTAGAAGAACAGTCACGTAGATGGTGGGGGAGAGCTTAATGTTGACATGAAATAACAGACCATTTTTAGAATATTTGAACACTATGTCATTACAGAAAATTTGGAATAATTTCTAGGTTCTCTTTGGGTATGTAACAACTTAGATAATCCTTTCTTTGTGTGTTGTACTGTTCCTCTAGTCCAATATTCCAATATTTTCTTTGTCTGAATTCCCCCAACTACTTATGTCCATGACTGATAACTTTGATTGTGATTCATATTCACATAGTTTTTAAATGAACTCAGTATGTTATAGCCTATACTTAGCAAAGATAAAAGAAAGGCCAAAGAGGTTGGGGTTAAAAGCTTCACATATGTTATGACGATAACATGATAAAGCTTCAGATGATAAATATTATGAGGTTCCTGTTGAAGTGACTCTTTCTTGTTTTATACTAATCCAGGATAATCCCAAATTTTTCTGAGATCTTGAGGAATTTACTGTTGCTCCCTAAGATAATCATAAGTTTTATAGTTCTCTTCATGGGACAAAAAGAGGCTCCATTTTCTTTTGTAACCCCATTTTATTTTATTTTATTTTTTTAATAAATCCAAATTTCTGTTTATTCTTAGGTTTAGATGCATAATTTAGTGTAAAACACATTTCCCATATACTGTGGTCACCCCAATGCCTCCCTCTTCCACATAGCTGTTAGAATATTTTCAGGCTGAAATAAATATAAGCAATTACAATGCTACAAACACAGCTTCAAGTTTTTTTTTTTTCCCTTAAAATATGGTCAAAATTAGGTGCTAAAGTATTTGGTATTTAAAAAATAGTCCTGGAGGGGCTGGCTAGACAGCTCAACGATCTGACCACGCCTTCTTAGGTAAGCTTAGGCACAGGGGACCATGATTCCAACAACACATGTACCAGACCTCAGGCTGGGCTAAGCTGGCCAGCTGTAACTCCATTTTAAAAATCACTTAAGTTCCCTTAACCTGTAGATAAACTCATCCTCTACCCATCCAGCTAGCCATAATTATACTAAGAAAAATGCAAGGTAATACAGGTCAGAACAAATAGTTAAAACAAATGAGAAAGTGGGGTAAATGTTAAACCACAATGTCCCATGACCCAGAGATGATCAACAGTGTCTGGGAAATGTAAACCTCGTGAGACTTCTGTGGCATTCTTGTAAAATTCTAGAGAATGAGATAGTATGATAATGTAGTTGCTAATGAAATTTAAAAAGTGTATAAACTGGAAGTAAAGCCCAAGCCAGCACTAATATTTTGTTTGGCCTAACTCAGCATCAGGATACTGGTTACTGGCTTTTAATAAAACTGCTTTGGCCCTATACTTTCAGTCTTTAAGAGTGCTTCTCTCACTGTTTCAGTATTCAAGAGAAGAGAGCAGAGGTCTCCCATGCCTGAGTTTTATTGTATCGCTAAAGCATCAACTAGTATTAAATAGATATTTTAAAAAGTTAAATACATAGTGCAAGTGTAATGAATGAGTTTTTCTATGTATCATGGAACTGTATTGTTAAAGCCCACTTATTATATGTAGAAGCTACTAATTTAAAGTCATGAATACTTTTCTCAGTACTGTTTTCCTACCAAAATAAATCCACTTTCTTAGAAAAACAGGGAAGTTGATCTTTATTTTTTGCACACATTATTATTGAATGAGTTGGAATCATGCTTATTAACATTAGAATTTAAAAAGAATAAATAATATTTTTTGCTTAGCAATAATATTCTTTCTAAAAGGAATTACTGACTTTTCTTATTTGTGTCCAATTGATTTGATTTTGTTTCTAAAGGGATTAGGGGCCTGCTCCGCCTGCCCAGACTTGTTTGCTGGCTCAGAGTGCCCTGGGGGTGGGCTGGAGCAATATGCAGGAAAGCAGGTACTTAGTCCACTGAGTTATCTTTCCAGCTCTTCTTTTTCATATATGATTTTTGTGCCTAGAACGTGACCATTTTTCTCCCATTTTTAAAAAATTCGAGAGCAGATGGCTTTGCAACAAGAGTGACAACCTGCATAAAAATGGTTTATGCACTACAAAATGCACAGATTAGTGGCAATATATTTAAATGAAACTTGTATAAACTGAACTGACATATGAACAGTTAAATATCTAATTATTTTAATGTATGGAAATTAAACAGAAATGGATGTTGTACATGAAAAATATAACATCACGTGTAACTAAAGCAGAATTTTGAGCATTTTTCTTTTGTTATTTTCCAAATATCTCTAATTACTACAAGTTTCAAGGACATCTCTTTACCAAATGTGATCCAGACTTGAATGTCTAGTGCACTCAGATCCTGGATATACTCAACAAGCCCTATGGAGCAATAAATCTGGCAGAAATCTGCTAAGGTAGTAAAATTACAGCTTTGGTTTCTAATTTTAGAGAATCCAGGCAACTTCTGGCCAAAAGAAGCATAAAGCAGAATAGTAAGTCTTCTCAAAATCCTATGCTTCTATCTATTCAGTTTAGAGTAATTTTGATTCATCTTGTGGAAAAAAGTATTTTTAAAAAATGCTGCATTGGCCAGAGTACTTACTGTTTCATTGGAATTCCAGAGGATAAATATCTCTGAGTGCTTGCTTCTTCAAATTTTTAGGTTTGTCTATACCTTCCTTAGTGGTAAGGGAATCAAAGAAAAACTGATGAACATTTACAAATAAATATGCCTAAACTCTCTCTTTTTTAATTAGTTAAGACACCTTGTTTCGTTAACAAAACATAAAGGAAGAAAAGTCTGAATAGTTAAACTGTAAAAATATTTGTATTTAACCTCACAGCAATGCTACATGTAGTTCTGAACCAGATCATAGCTACAAATAACAAAGCTTGTATTACAGGAAATTGAATTTTCAGGTAATCTATGGAATATGACTTTTTAAAGTAGGAAGTGAATGTTGCTCATGTTGCTTGTAAATGAAATCATGATTCCATAGGAAGCGACCACTGTGGAAATTAATGGATGTCCTGCTGTTTGCCTACTCCTGTGTTATTTGGAAGCACATAGTGCTTACCACAGAATATTCTCGCTGATCAGAAGGTACACAATTCTGTGATTTTAAATGCATTAGAAGAACCCTTTATTTCAAACACTTGGCAAAGAGAAAGCTGGGCCCTAGCTTAAGAGACATATTACTTCTCAGAAGAAAAGCTAAGATGACAGTCTCACCTAAGTATTCTATTAATTTTACCCTTGGGGTTATCTCACTTGACATTTCTTTTGAAATTAATATATAGAATAAAAGATAAGACATAAGCATCAGCATAACATCTGTCTATCTATCTATCTATCTATCTATCTATCTATCTATCTATTTATTTATTTTTGTATTTTAGGGAAGGGTTTACAGGGTGTTTAGGGTATCGTTACTAGATTGGACTCATAGTGATCTGCCTATTTACAGCTTCCTAAGAGCTGGGATTACAGGTGTGTGCTACCACATCATATCTCAATTGTTATCTCAGTGTGCCCCGGGGGCAGGGCTGGCACAGCAGGTCTGGGGATCAAATCCCCAGCCCCTGAGTATAACTTATTTTTAATTTTAAATATCTTTAGTTTCTCTTCATAGTTTATTGTTCCTCTGAATATTTCGTTTTACCTCATTTTTCATATTGTTTTCCTCTGTGTCAAATGTAATATGCCAGTGTTATATATTTAGTATAAGAAATGAATTGTAATTATGTGTGCTCTTAGGTAATGCTCAAAATCCTCGTTCTATCATCACAATTCTTTCCTGGAGAAGATTAGGATTGAATTGGGTTGTTGGACTTCACGAATTTCGATTATGTTACAGTGAGAGTTAAGAGAAACGATGTTTACTGATGTTAACAACTGACACAACAAAAGACCATAGATTTGAATATATTTTTCAGTATTTTGCTGCTATTCGGTTTGGTTCTAAGCCCCTCTGTCTTTGGAAGCCTGTTGTGTCAAGACTGTTAATGTGCAATGGTATTGTTGGAACTGGTTACTCAGTTCATACATAAACTAATATGACAGCTTGTTAATTAGGCCTAAAATTGTGAGAAGGAGCCAAACAGTCTCTCCATAAGAGGAAATGACCATTGACTGCCAAACCTCCAACAGATATGTACTTCAGTATGACATTGTGGCAACAGGAGACAGCTGGATGATTTGAGAAGCTGTTCAGTATGACATTTTGATGTATCCTTCTTTTGGATAAGGCTTCAAATGCTAGGTTGAAATAAGTATCAGCGATATGCTTCTTTTAATCAGTGAAAAATATGCATTAATACTTATTTCTAATCTATGGATTTCCCTTTCTCTAGACTTCACAGAAGCTATAGTAACTATGTGCTCAAATGTTAAATGGAGAACAAGAATTCTTTAAGTTTTGGCATAGTTGCAATCTGATTTGCAACCCGGATTTGAGAGTCAATATATAAGACTAATCGCAATTTGACATCCCTTAACCTTTACTTCTCCCATCCCCGTCTATTGTGTCTTCCAATCTCCTCCCATCTGTATGGATTTTACTTCTTCTAAACGACTTACTACCCTTGCAATTCCCATTACAATTACTATTCCCATTTTAATTTGATTATCATAACTTATTCCAGGAAATAACTATGAGTCTAATTCAAATATCAGGTCTTATTTAATCTTGAAGGAACATATTTAGAGGGTAGGTATACTGCCTGCTTTAATACCTATTTTACAAGTAAGGAAATGGATGTACAGAAGTGTAAGGTATATCAAAAACAGGAAAGCTCAGACTTGGAGTCGTATGTAACTGCCATTAATCTAGATTCTAACTCAAAGCAATTTTACTCTGATTTTATGATAGTGGACTGAGTCTTTGAAATGTCAGTAAGGCATTTGTGAGACTTTTTTAAAGGTAAGCTACAAGAATGGAGTAAAGTTTGAAAGTTATTTTGGAACTTAGATTATTCTAGGTAAAATATTACAAAGTAGATTGTAACTGTAATTTATGTAGCTTTAAATCCACCAGGGTAAGGTGGCCCTGGTGAAATTACATGCCATGTTAGATTTGTCATAAATATTCTCTGAGAGTATTTATAGAGTATGGTAAGTGTGCCTGGACCTCTGCAAAGCATAAAGTTCAGAAGACACCATGCTTGTACCAAGGAGTCTGTGATCAAATTGAGATGTAGACAGGATGCTACATACATACAAAATATTAGAAGAGTCAGTTGATTGGCTCATAACTTCACTTACGGTACCATAAACCAAGTAGTAGCATTTTAAGCATCTAATGAGCAGCTGGATAGATCAGCAAGACTACATTATGCCTACTACGATAGCAGCAAGTGGTTTCATTTTGAAATAAAAATAGGAAGCAATCAGGAAAAAAAAAGGAAAAATGTAACCAAGCATCCTGGAAGTGATAAGTATGGAAAATCCTACTCACTGGAGACTGTTTGCTTTTATTCAATAAAGCAACTGCATTTCTATATCCAAAAAAACATTATTTTAAAAATTCATAAAAATAAAAATAATTTTATCAGTTAGTTTTTACTAATAAGTTAACAGTGTGTGTACTCTCAGAAGACAACAAAAGTATAAAAACGTAGATGCAGTCACTAAAATACATAATGAAAACATATATGATGGAAATGGTACTCGGGCCAAGATTGTCATCTACTCCGTGGGGCTGAGGTTTCAAACTTACATGGCTCATGGTTGACTTCCACCAGCCCTAGCATACATACAAGTGTATGCACACATATTTAAATATGGGGAAATAGCTTTCTGTGTACTGCTTTTGCTAAGACATGGTGAACAAACAAGACCGTCTCTTCCTTAGGCTTTCTCCTTTACACTGCAGGTTTCCTTTCATTCAAACATGTGCCAAACTGACCAGTCAGACCCCAGCCCACTGAGAAGTGGGCATGAAGTAACTACCAATGCTGGAGTGGCCAAACATAAATTAGTGAAAATATCAAAAATATAATTATGGCCAGGTACTTAATTTGTACCAGCTCTCTTATCGTTACGAGTAATAAAAATGTAATTTTTCTCTCCATCTGCCTGAGTTTGTTCTGCTCTCAGTTGATTCAAACCTTGGAAGGAAAGAAAGGGGATATAATTAAACATGAAAACATGTAACACATGTCTACTAAATAATTGATCTTGGTAAATTATTCCATAAAAAGATGGAAAGCTGGTCTGCAATGTAGCTTAGTGGTAGAATAATTGCCTACCATGTGTGATGCGCTGAGTTTCATTTTCATAAATAAACAAATAAGTGAATTAATGAGTAAATAAATAATAAGAAAAACTGATTGGGTTTAGTTTGTTTATATCTTTGCTTTAAGTCATAATACATATTTCTCTAAATTTTCTGTTCTATCTTTCACTAGGTATTCTTTTGTAGACCCTGTTCCTTCAAGCCAAGGTCTATATTGTATTCATCCTTGTAAAAACTAGTACTTAAGGTTTGCAGGCATACCATAGGTGCAAACTGTGTTTAGTATTTAGCAGTCTTGCCTATTATTAGTTTTAAATAGTACATTTAATTATACTCTTCTTTGTGAAGGCAGAACAAACTCAGGCAGATGGAGAGAAAAATTAATCTTCATATTGTATACTAGAACTAAACTACCATATCATGAGTGATCACTAGCAATATTTTATACCCCAAACAACTAAAGACTCATATATTTTAAATTGAAATATGTATCAGAGCACAGCAGCTTAGGTTCTATCCCCAGCGCGCCATGCTGGCCCTGCCCATGGCGTGCGCTGAGAGGGCAACTAAGACTGGGCGTGATGGCACATGCTTGTAATGCCAACGCTTTAGGAGGCTGAAACAGGAGAATCACTGAGTCTGATCCACATAGTGAGACCATGTAGACCCTGTCCTAAATACAGAAAAAATAAAATAAATTGAAAAATATAGATCTATAATGAGAAACATATCAAATTAAAAACTGTTTTCCAAGACATTGTATTCTGGAATAGAAAAATGAGAAGTAGGGGCCTGGCAGGATGGCTCAGTGGTCTAAAGCGCCTGCTTGGGGAAGCTTGGGTGACCGCGGTTCAATCCCCGGCACCACATGCTGCGTCAGCCCTGCCCTTGGGGCGGGCTGAGCCGGCCATAAAAATGAGTGAATAAACAAATAAAGATTCTGAAACAAGAAAAAAATAAATAAATAAAATAAAATATTCTAAAAAAAAAAATTAAAAAAAAAAGAAAAATGAGAAGTAAAAGTGCAATGGACTTTCATCAACAAATAGCTATGCAACTGGAAATAAATATTTTAAAAACTATTTTATTTTATTTTATTTTATTTTTTATTTTTTATTTTTTTATTTTTTTATTTTTATTTTTTTTTTTTTTGTCTTTTTGAGACAGGGTCTCACTATGCAGTTCAGGCTGGCCTTGAGCTCACTTTTGTAGCCCAGGCTGGTCTCGAACTCGCACCGATCCTCCTGCCTCAGCCTCCCGAGTGCTGGGATTACAGGCGTGAGCCACCACGCCCGGCTTAAAAACTATTTTAAAGTATTAAAATGTAGTCTTTGGATACAGAAGAAGAAATATTTGCTTGAGACAATTCAGTATGCTTTCCTAAGAGCAGTGAGCTTCATTGGCTTTCAGCTATGAGCACTCACTCACCCTCAGCTCAGTTTTACCCAAATCATTTTAAGGTTCCACAGCAGGAGAAGCAAGCCAGAGCCTAGGGCTAACTCTTTCCCAGAACCCAATTATAAAGCAGAAGAGACATTTCTCATGTCTCTATATTAAGTCTTCATGTATTTGTACAGGGCTCCTCAAGTATGGGGAGACAGGCCAGAGAGACAAGCCTTAGTCATGTGTAAGGAAATTTACTTAATTTAGAAGAGAAAACCATAAAATTCCGAAACACATAATGATGTAGAAAACAAAGAAAATCTTGGCAGACAGCCCTGAAGCCAGTACCTTCCTAGCTCCATGATACAGGTACACAAATCTTCAGAAGGCTCAAGTATTTAACAGAAGGAGCTCATAGTGCTTTCGAGATTGTAGGTCACCTTGCAGGTGGGAAAGGCTGTTACTGTGCTAGGTTGAAGGTACTCAAAAGCAATCACTACAGGCCCGAAAAACACCTGACACCCAAAATTGAGGAAGGAAAGGTTTATTTCATTCAGTGTATCTATCCCAGGCATAGTGTAACCCTTCCACCTATAATCCCAGCAACACTTGTGCCCATAATTCTGGCAGTCCTGACACCCATAATCCAGCACTAGATTATGAATTAATTACAACCTCCTCAAGTCCATCCCACTTCTACATGAGGTTTTGTGGGGACAGCTAGTCACAAACCATGCAGCATAGGGAACTTCAGTAACTCAATGATTAAAATACGAATAACAATTTGTAACGATGCTTAACAATTATTTACATTTAATTATTGGAACAACAATTCTGCTTAATAAGTACAGCAGCAGCAATAACAAACTAGACAGCTTTAAAGAGGTATTTCTCCAAACACACACAAATGAGAACCTAAAAATATGTTTTACATCATTTCTCATTAGGTCTGTGAAAACTAAAATTATAAGGAGATTTTCACTCGTGTCTTCTGGGATGTCAATAATAAACAATAGAGATAATATGTGCCAGAGAAGATGTGGAACTTTCACGAATTTCTTCTAGGAGGTTGCGTATTAAAACATTATGTTCTGGCCTTTCTGGAGAAGAGTTACCTCGAGTTCCTATGGCAGTCAGCAGTTTTGGGCGTAGCTGTGCATTCAAGGCAAATGAAATTACTTGCTCACATCAAACCTGACCAAAATGTTTGTAGCAGTATTAGTTCGAGTAGATTAAAGAAAGAGAAAATACAAAATACCTCATTTTTATTTTCTTGTTTCTTTCTAAAAAATTAAAAAAAAAGTTGAATTGGGTAGGCTATAAGCCCTAGTTACCCAATCAAACACCTACTCTGAGTGTCGCTACAAAATTATTTCACAGCAAAGGAGTTCATTTTTTAATCATCCAATTAGGCCTGACTCAATCAGGTGGAAGTCCTAAAGAGAACCGCCAAAGCTTTTTAAATGAAAGAACTCTGCTGCCCTGTGTAGCTGCTTTCTCCTTTTCCCGTGCTAATACAGAACATTGTTTGTCAAAAGGAAGATCTGGAAGACCTTCAGTAATTGGAGGAAGGGCCGGTAACGTAGCTCAGTGGACTAAGTGCCTGCTTAGACAAACACGGGACCAGGGTTGGATCCCCAGCACCACATGCCAGGCAGGCCCCAGCCCTGGGTGCACTGAGCCAGCCACTGAGGCCAGAAGTGGTGGCACGTGCCTGCAATCCCTGTGCTGGGGTGGCTGAAAACAAGAGGATGCCTATGAGCCTAAGCTGCATAGAGAGATTCTGTCTCAAATACACTTAAAAGTTAATAAGAATGGAGTATTGGGCTCAGCACAAATGTAATTTTTTATGTTAATACTGTAATATTTCATGTTTAAAATTATTTAAAAAATTAATATTTTAATAACTGATCAAAAATTCTAGAGTATTTTTTCTTGGTCCTTGTCCTTAGTTTACAAATCTAAAATTGAATATGTTTAAGGAACAAAATAAATTGGAAAGCTTTGTGCTTGTTTGGCCTTTTGTTAATTGTTTTATTTAAAACAGTAGTAGTTTGGGTTCAGGGGTCTGAAAATAAGTGTCAAAAGGTTTATACACCAAAACCTAATTGAATAAGAAATTCTCAATTGTTCATGTAATTTTTAATCTTATTTTAAACATCATGGGCCAGCCAAATAGCTTGGTGGATTAAAGTGCCTGCAAGTTGGTGCAGGGGCGGGTGGTTCAATCCCTTGGCCTGCTGTGCTGGTCACTTGAGACCGAGTAAAGTGGCACACACCTGTAATCCCAGCTCTTGGGAGGCTGTAAATAGGTAGATCACTACGAGTTCAATCTAGTAGTGAGACCTTGAGAACTCTGTAGACCCTTCCCTAAAAAAATACTAAAAATAAGATAAACAGCTTTCAGAATTATTTTATCATTTTTATTGTATTTTCTCCACAGTTTTGATTAGTGTAGGATGCTTCCACAAACTAATCCCCTTCACACTGGCAGGTTTGAGTAGGTACTTGGCGTACTTTATGATTCTCTTCTGTCACCTGCTTCACCGGAAGCAACTCCTTAATTTAAAAAGCAACCTGTTTTTATTGGGGTAACACTGTGTGCAATGTGTGGGGCTCTTACCCATCACCAGTGTCACCTCCGTTCTTCTCCTCATGTCTATCTATCATTTTTTCCATTGTGGAGGGATAACATACTGCGCTAACTGTATAATATCTTGTCTACATGGGTTTTATTTAAGAAACTAATGAAATATCTCCTAAATAAAAAATTTTAAAAAGGGGGGCCAGCAAGATTGCTCAGTGGTCTAAAGCGCCTGCGTAGGAAAGCTTAGGCAATCACAGGGACCATGGTTTGATCCCTAGCACGACATGCTGCACCAGCCCCACCCCTACGGCAGGCTGAGGTGGCCATAGCATAAAAAGAGAAAAAGAAAGAAAGAAAGAAAGAAAGAAAGAAAGAAAGAAAGGAAGGAAGGAAGGGAGAAAGAAAAAGAAAGAAAGAAAGAAAGGAAGGAAGGAAGAAAGGAAGGAAGAGAAAAAGAAAAAGAAAGGAAGGAAGGAAGGAAGGAAGGAAGAAAGAAAAAAGAAAGAAAGGAAGGAAGAATCTCCTTTGTACTTCCTTGCCATCTTTTCTTTTCATTGTATTTATTACAGAGAACATCTTATATGTATCTTTCTGGGCCTAGATTTCTTTGCTCAACATAATGATCTCCAGATCCATTATTTTTTGTCAAATGGCAAAATTATGTGTTTTTAAATGACTGAATAATATTTAAAGCTACAAACATAGATCTTTGTATAACACTCAGCTTTGAAAAAATAGTGATGAAATTTCATCCAGCATAAAGAACATATCTGAATCTTAACTTCCATCTTTTCTTGTATCACTTTATACAATAAGTATGTCTTTAAATTAATTCAAAAGATCCTTTATCTAATACTGACAACCTTCAGGGTCAGGATTTAACAGGAATTTTTAGCCTAATGAATAATTATTTTGGGTTCAATTTTGGTGTTTTGTGCGACTCTAGTCATAGGTGAATTCAACACTTTGAAGAAGTGAACATTCATTTTGTAATAGTAACTCAACATTTGAATTAGCAAATGCCTTACTATTTTTCTTTTCTAATGGATTTGGTACAGGGTCTCACTTTGCAGGTTGGGCTCATAATAATCCTCCTTTTTTCAGCCTCTCCAGTCCTGGGCTTACAGATGTGCACCACTACTCTGGGTCTTGGTGGCCAGCACAGCACGCCCAGGGGTGGGGCTGGTGTGGCATGTGATGCAGGAGATCAAACCCCCATCTCTACACCTGCCTAAGAAGATGCTTAGTCTGCTGGCCTGTCTCACCGGCCCTTCTCTTACGAATTAATTTGATATTGTTGTTCCTCTGCACAATGTGAACTTCTGTTGTGGCTTTGGAAGTCTCTCTGTGTGAAAAATCAATATGATATGAAAAGGCTAATATAGTGTAAATTATATTGTTATGCCCTGGCCAGAAAAGCTGCTTCATGGCTTCATTCAGTTTGTGTTGTGAAACAAGACAGATTGACACACTGTCAAAGGCAGTGCCACATTTATGTACAAAATCAGGAACCAAAGAAAATTGTAAATTGACTCACTAGTGCATGATGCAATATTTAAAAGGAAGAGAAAAATGCCTTGACACATTTTAACACTGTCTTTAAAAATAAAACTCCAATTAATTCTTTTGTCATAAATTCAAGGTGAACCTAAAGTTTAACAATGGCATGTTATTTGCCAGCAAACTAATTTGCCCACAGGTTAACTATTTGGGCTTAAGTAGACATTGGTTCAAATCCTGCACCTGTAATTTAGCATATCTGACTAAAAATAAAATTTTATTATGAGATCTCTCCTCTTCAATTTCCCCTAAGCATTATGTGACTTAATTAAATAAGAATGCAATGTTAAAATATCGATTATAATATATGTAAGTCATCCAAATTTTTTAAAATCTTCATTTTCTTTCCTCATTTTTGTTAGCTTTCATAAATTTTGGCTTTAATGATTATTCACCATAATTTTTAAAATCTTTTTTGAGACAGGGTCTTACCATGCATTTCAGGGTGTCCTTGAGCTCACTTTTGTAGCCCAGGCTGATCTTGAACTCTCACCGATCCTTCTGCCTCAGTCTTGCAAGTGCTGGGATTATAGATGTGTGCCACCATGTCTGGCTACTCACCATAAATTTGGTCAAAATTAATGTAGCATATTGGATAAGATTATGTGTTGGATGAGTAAGCCACTTTCTTTTAAATTTTGCCCATAATCTAAGATTCTTCAGGTCTAGATTATGAATGTTTTATTCCATAGAAAAGTGGCATTATAAATGAATATGTGAACAGGATAGGTAATCTACTAAACCTAAACTTTGTTTCCTAAATATAACCTTTATTTAAATTACACATTTTGGGCAAAGTTAGTTAGTTCTGTTTTGAGGATTCATATGTGAAAAGCCCATTTTTTATTAAATGAACACGCATTTTTCCAGAAGAACAGGAAACATCATACTATAGCTTTGCATAAGCACCCATATTTATATCAACACAATTTTTTCAAGCTAAACTTTGGAAACAAGTCAAATGCGCATCAATTGAAGAACAGATAAAAGACATGTGGTATTTCTGTACAATGACGTATTACTCAGCTATAAAGAGAAAGAAATTTGAGGTCTTTATAGGTAAATAAGTGTCCCTAGAGGCCATACTCATAAGTGAAATAAGTCAGACTCCTGTGTAAACATGGCATTGTCTTCCTAGTGTAAGAAGCTGAAAAGTAAATAAGACCCAAAAGATAAAATAGATCTTATTCTAGAATAGATCTTTCCCTTTTGAAAGGGAAAGAAACTGCTCAAAACAAAAGAACAACTGGAGTGGGATTGGGAAAAGGAGAGGAAAGAAAGAGAAAGAGAAACAGAAAGAGAAACAGAAAGAGAAAGAGAAAGAGAAAGAGAAAGAGAAAGAGGAAGAGGAAGAGAAAGAGAAAGAGGATATATAAATATATATACATATGCACACATACAATAGCTAGGATAATTGCACTACTAACTTCTATATGTTTATATATGGCAATCTGAACAGCTACTTTGGAGACAACAGTATGCAATATAACAAGCATTGTTGAACTCCTAGCATCTTGTTTTTTGAAATTTTGTATCATTTCTAATGTTTGTTTATTTTATTCTCTTTAAACTAATAACATGAACACTAAGGACAGTCCTGGGGGGGTTCTGTGCAGTGAGTGGCGTGACAGCCTTCACAAATGCCTTTGGGAGACACACTGCAGCTAGCTTTGTCTATGTTTGCACTTGACAAAGGCTGTCACAGTTCACTACATCAGTTACTGCTTACATGGTGGCAAAAGGAATCCAGAAGAAACCAGGTATCCCCTAGAATTATGAAAGTACAAAAACAGAAATGAGCAATACTGCAGCCAAGCACTGGGGGGTGGGGTGGTTGGTAATTTCTAACCTTGTTTAGCCTTTCAAACCTCAGAATTTGAATTTTTTTTTTTTTTTCTGCAGTCAGATGCATGGGTACTGTATATTTAAAATAGAGACTAAAACAAGGGCTGGCCTGATAGCTCAGCAGACTAAAGTACCTGCTTGGCAGACACAGTGGTCAGGTTTCAATCTTTGGTGTGCCATGTGGGCCCGCCCCTGGGGCATGCTGAGTTCGTGATTGTGATTGGGCACGGAGGCACACACCTGCAATCCCAGAACTTGGGAGGCTGAGAACAGGAGAATCATTGTAGTCCGATCTGTGCAGTGAGAACCTGAACACTCTGCAGATCTTGCCCTAAATACAGAAAAAAGAAAAAAAAATAGCGACTGAAACAATGGCACATGAATGTGTTTAAAATTGCTGAGTTTGTACGTAATTTTATGTAATTGACTATGAAACATACTTGACTAATATAAATATTCAATACACTTTTATACTTATATAATGAATATTTTTCCTCATTTTAATTAAGACATTATTAAATTTCCATTTCTAGTTTGATGATGTGGATTCGTTTATTTTGTCCATATTTTTGTGCTGATATGCTCTGAATTTCTCAATTTTGTAGGAACTAATCTATCAACTTACTAGTTTCTTTCTTTCTTCTTTCTTTCTTTCTTTCTTTCTTTCTTTCTTTTTTCCTTTTTCTGCTTGTATTTTGCTTTCTTTTTGGTACCGGGCTTTGAACTCAGGACCTTGCACTTGCCAGGCAGATGCTGTGCCACTGAACTGTGTATCCAGTCCTACTTTAACCTCTTCTTATCTACATTCTTCCATTTATCCAATTGATTGAGCTTTTAGTACCAATATTTTTTCTCTTCAATTTCTAAGTCCAAATATAGCTCCCAATCATACAATATGTCCCAAATTTGTAGTCTACCTAGCTTATTTCAGAACATGGCACAAGTACCTGAAATAGGTTCAACAACATTATGGGAACTTAGGTTTCACAAAACAATTCGTCAAGATTTGAAAGAAAACTCAATGATTTCAAAGCTCTGTGTTTAACAATTTACTAAAAATTTAGAAAATGGAAGAACAAAATGTTTCTTGATGTTTAGAAAGAATAACACTGTGGCCTGAAGGGGAGTCAGACTGGGGAAGCCACGGCTTCACTCAGCTAAGAAAAGGGAAACTGAGAGGACGTGAAAGGGACTGAGGGGGAAGCGTTCTGAAGTGGTCTGTGACAGGATTGCCATGACCCGGTGGCAGAATATGCTGGGCAAACGGAAGAGCAAAGTAATGAGTCCGAAGCAAATATGAGGATTTCTTCTTATGCACATCGATTATGCAATGAGGAGACATTGGCTGAGAGTGAGAGCTCTGGGGAGAAACACGATTCAATTTGAGGGTAGAGGAACAGCATGAGCCAGTTTGGAAATGGTAGTTTGAGTTACATTTAGCAGGAAGCCAGAAATACAGGTGTGGGAAGGCTGAAAAGGGCTGATGCTGAAAAAGTATAATTAGAATTCATTATAATAGAGATTTTAGCTAAAGCCAAGAAAGCAGATGTGCCCACTCAGGGAGAAAGCAAAACATAAGAGAGGAAAGCGGAAGTGCTCAAAAGCCGAGAGCCAACAGTTCATGGGAGAGAAGCAGAAGGCAACCGAGAATGAGCAAGCAGAGACATAGGTGGCATCCTCCTAGGAACGGCTGCACAAGAGCTCTGGTCATATTTGTTTACAAGCCTGGCCCAGCAACCATCAGTGCTGATGAACCCCATTACGTGCAGATCACAGATTCTGTTATGCCCTTGACACTGGGAATTTGAAAGCTCTTCTGAAGATCTAAAAACAAAGGCTGTGGGGCATTTGAAAGCCAACTCTGTGAATAAAGCACTCAAGTTTGTATAGATGGAATCTGGAGATTTGCTTTAATCATTCAAAAAAGAATGTTTCTCTGCTTGCAGATAAATGTCCACTGTCTTTTACATGATCATTTCAAAAAAAGTTATTTACTTATTTATTTGTTTATTTATTTATTTTTATGGCTGGCTCAGCCTGCCCTGGAGGTGGGGCTGGTGCAGCATGTGGTGGCCAGGATTGAACTGTGATCCCTGTGGTTGTCTAAGCTTAGCTAAGCAGCACTTTAGACTGTTGAACCATCTTGCCAGCCTCACAAAAAGTAATTTTTTAAAAAGTGTGTTCAGTATAGGGTCTAAAGGGTCTCACTACATAGGTCAGACTCATAGCGATCCTCCTCTTTTCGGCCTCCCAAGTGCTGGCATTGCAGGTACACATGACCGTGCCCAGTCTCAGGAAATCTCTCACCACCACCAAGACAGGGGCTGCATCTTAGTCACTGTCTTAGTCACATTGTCTTCACTGATGTAGTGACCAGTACCTGCAACGTAAAGGAGGAGAGGCTCATTTTCATTTGCATTTTGGTGGTTAATCAGTAGCTTTCAACTAGTATAGCATAGGACAGAAATAGCTGTTCTTCACAGGATAAAGAAGAAAGAGAAGAAAAGAGAAGAGAAGAGAAAAGAAGAGAAGAGAAAAGAGAAGAGAAGAGAAACTTCTAGTGACATGTTTCTTCTAGCTAGACCTCACCTAACAATAGCAAGTCAACAATCCAGTCACCTTTTACAAGCCCCACCCATGAGTGCTGAAGTCACTGGGGAGACATCTAGATATAAATGGTCATCAAGACAAAGTACAAGTCATATCATAATGCATCAAATAATTAGTTTCAAAAGCCAATACTACAGCAAATTTGGTTAAACATCTAATGCATTTCTATTTCTGATTGATGAATTACAACAATTTCCATTCTACAAAATAAAACTAGGTCTAATGCCATTATCATTAGACAATAGCAGAAGGTAGGCTTTGTTATGTGGAGGCAAGGAAAAGGGGTAATAGGGAAAATCTGCTTTAAAATGAAGCTACTTGAGGTCATTTTGTCTGCAGAAAATTTAAAGCAGAGGACCTCCTACTATATAGACTCAGAGAATCAGGAGCCACACGTTTGAAGAAAAAGAAAGTTCTGCTTATTTATTTATTTATTTATTTATTTATTTATTTATTTATTTATTTGTCTTTTTGAGACAGAGTCTCGCTATGCAGTTGAGGCTGGCCTTGAGCTCACTTTTGTAGCCCAGGCTGGTCTCGAACTTGCACTGATCCTCCTCCCTCAGCTTCCTGAGTGCTGGGATTACAGGCGTGAGCCACCACACCTGGCTCAGAAAGTTCTACTTTAGAATCTGCTTCTTAAAAGCTTCAGTGTGATCATGCAGCATGATCCTGTTTCGGCCATGACTTTGGGCCTCTGAGGACCTACGTGGTAATGAAGCCCTGTGAACCAGCTTGCTAAGTGGTCCTGAGCTTTCTCTCTGGCCCCTTAATATAATCTCCTTTTCTTCCTTTTTTGTGATGGGCTTAGCCCACCCTGGGGGATGAGGCTGGTGGGACATGTGGTGCCAACGATCCAACGGCGATCCCTGTGCACTTGCCTAAGCTTACCTAAGCAGGTACTTTAGACTGCTGAGCTATCTTACCAGCCTGCCTTATATGGCCTCAAAGTATTTTTCTTTCTGTCCCTGTATAGTGTTCTTGTTTTGTCTTCAATGGCACTAGTGTCTTCAGCAAATACAACCCCTTTGGTCCTAACTTTATACATGGTTTCATTGGAGCTAAAATTTAAGGTTTTTAAAAAATTTTCACCATGTTTTTTGTTCCCACTTCTTACCAAAAATCTGTTTAAAAGCAGCCAAGAGTACCCACGCTACACCTGAACAATGAGCTACTTTGACATTTTCTCTATGAGATTAATGAGTCTAACCCCTTGAGTTAGATCACTGGCAAAGGTTCAATTTATAGGCAAATCATAAACTTTTTTTTTCCAATGTGCAATTTATATGAGGTTCCAGGGCCAGAGCGACATGTGCTACCAGAGATTGAAGCTGGGTCCTTGTGCTTGCCATGCAGGTGATTAGATTAACAAGCTATCTCCCCAGCCCTGGCCTGATTGATTGATTGATTAATTGATTGATTGATTTTAACATTCTGACCTTTTCAGCTCCAGCCAGAATCATCTACCATGCTCTGCTTATATTTTAGAGGATCTCACACTCATATCTGACAATTTCTCTAATCTTTTAAAGCAACCTTGCTCCAAATTTCTCTATATGGTGAGGTATACTTACAATAATGTTCTTGTTTTTTGAATTTTTTTATATTAGTCATTTTCCTCATCACTGGAACCCAATAACTGATGCAGTCTACTGGAAGAGAGTATTAATTTGGCTTCTTCTTGTTTGAAATTCAGACCATGGTTGGCTGCCTTCACGGCATAAAAATAGTGGCAGGCTATTATAAATCAAACACGATTATTACTTGGTGGTTTAATAGATGAATATGAAAACAGTGATAGAGAAGAAGTGGGAGGAGTCAGATATAGATTGGAGTGTCATGTCTCCATAACCACCTGAAGCATACTTAATAGTGTACTTTACTAATCCCCTGGGGTCTCCAATGCCCAGTCAATCAATAATTAGTCTTAACTACTATATCCTCTCTACTTTGAGCAAGCTAACCCATCCTCCACCTCAGAGTTTGTTTGTTTGTTGTTGTTGTTGTTGTTATTATGGAATTTCTATTTTGATTTCTAATCTGGAAAACAGAGATGATAATATTTGCAGTGGTGAAGAAAATAAGACTCTCTGGGTTGAATGAGTATTAAATACAAAAATACATAAGTACATCAAATGGGATGTCTATGTCAGTCCCACAAAAGATACATAAGTTGGTGGATTCATTACATTATTTTTCAGCTTACTGTATTTAACTTTCTGATGTTTGTAAAGTATTTTAGATAATTTCAAAATATTTGAAATTATTTAATACAAAGGATATTATTATGGTCAATAATAGCACTGTGCTATTTTTTTCTTAAATTCACTTTGACTATTCACATATCTATATTTAGCCAGGCTAAAGGCTCAGTTTTTTTTTTCTTTTTTTTTTAGCTTCCATAGAATCTAAAACATTTATACACACTGTATTTTTAGAATTATTAAATTTCTTTAATAATACTCCGGTGTTAGTAATTTTTGAGTAAGATATCTGAGACCAAATCATATCCATTTTGCTCCAAGACTTCATTCTTGACTTCTTTGACAATAAGAGAGCCAGAAAAACTTTGGGTCTCAGTTTTCACAGTTATAAATAAGAATGAAAATGGTATATATTTTGTATCATTATAAGAATTCTTCAGTATAGAAAAGTGCTTAAGAAACTGCTTGGTATATGAATGTTTTCTATTAAGTTGTGGGACCTTTATCTTTATTAATAATGAATGCACCATTTCAATTGTACCCTTAAAATGAAGATAAAGTTACTGTCACTCTACATTTAAATGGAATTAATGCATCTAGTGCATTGAAAAGATTTAAATATTTTCAAATTGCTTTCTAAAGATAGATGGATGACTTACTGAGTGACTTTATTCTGAGCAGTGAAGGAAGGCTCTATACCTGTCACAAGCTCTAGGGCTCTTGATCAAATCAAAGAATGAAAAATTCAGTGTGTTGCTTTCAAGAGAACTTATGACTAATAATATCTATTTCCATGAATTTATATTTGAAGAATTCCCTCTTATCTGAGAATATGCTCAAATTGCTTATTTGCACAGCTAATGGTAATAATTTAAGGTGTGAATATTCAAATTAATTTTTTCCCTGTTTGTTTTTTAATTGACAGACACTATTTTCCCAGTTACTACTATTTTTTTAAATGAATGAAACCGAATAAGGATGAATTTATTCGCATTAAATATAACAATGAAATGTCTTTTTTCTATTATCGTTTCAATCCATTATTCCCAAAATTTTATTCCCAAAATTTGAAGGAAAAAAGGCTTAAATCTGTCACAAGATGAGAGAGCAAAAGCAATGAACATATCGCTTGCTATTTTTATCCATGGCAGAACAATATAGAAGAGTGAATATTTCAATATGTGTTTAATTTTAAATACAGTGTTTAATCCATCGATATAAATTTCTTACTATTGTCTAGTTGATTCCGAATAACTGCTAAATATTTACTTACATCTGGACAAGGTAAGGTAATATCTCACGTAATGAAATTTATTTAAACAGAGGCACATATATACCTATTGCCTAGTAAATTTTCTAGAGGGCAGTAAATCAGAAGCCTATCTTATAGGAAATCTGAATGAGATATTTAGTTAGAACAAGTTTAATATTCAGAATAACTCAAGTTTTCAAAAATTTTAGGACATTGAAAGATCATGCACAGGTCTGTTTACTAAGAGAGTGCTGTGAGCTTTAATTCACTGAGCTTGCATATAGGAGGAAAATAGGCACACTTATTTCTAATTTACACTTAATGAAAGCACAATACTGTCTGCTTCTGTGATTCTCTATGCATATTCCCAGGTGTACTAAAATCATGCAATGACAATTCTCAGAAAGTTAGGGTCAGGGAACCACCCACTTGGGGCCCCCCTCCTGTCCCTCTCTCAGACAGGAGCTTTCTTTCCCTCAATAAATCTATTTTGCTCATAAAAAAGAAAGTTAGGGTATTTCCTTTCTTCACTTATATTAATATTCCTATCTGATTTTATTTATTTATTTATTTTTGTGGGACTGGGGTTCGAACTCATGACCTTGCACTTGTGAGGCAGGCACTCATGTCACGGAGCTATCTCTCCAGCCCCAATATTTCTATCTGATTATTTGAATTGAAACATTGTTATCAAGGGGCTGGGAAGATAGCTCCATGGCAAGTTCAAGGTCATGAACTTGAACCTATCTCACAAAAAAAAAAAAAAAATTCTTATCGGACTCTCCTTGACTCAGGGTGAAGAAATGATTCCACCTTAATGTGTAGCAACACAATGGCTTGCACAAAGTGCATGTATAATCTATGTATATATATTTATCTATATATAATACATATATATACATATAATGTACATGTCATATGTACAGTGCATGTTTATGTATATGTATTTACACATATGTATATATGTATATATGTGACAGAGTGTATTATGTCAATAGCATATTATACATAATGTCTATAATATGTAAATACATAATATATACATATATATAAAAATAATTTTATGTTTGTAATACATAAAATCTATGTATAATTAATCCGTGCCTTTTATTTAATTAACCTCAATAATTTTGGATTTAGTGATATGTAGCTTTTTGAAATCAACTTCCTTGTTTTATCCTGAAAATGTTACTAAATTTCAAATTTACTATTTTTATGTTTACTTTCTTATTTTTAAAGGAAATAATGAATACAAACCCATAGCAATACAATACTTATGGTCACAAATTACACTTTCTCCATATAGAATGAAACAACATGTATAGTAAACCATAAAATGTAAATAGGAAAATTTTCATAGTTTAGTTAAAAGTCTAAACTTGCTATTTTTGGGCTGGAGAGATAGCTCAGCAGCATAAGTGCCTGCCTAGCAAGTACAAGTTTCTGAGTTCAAACTCTGGAACCACCAAACAAACAAACAAACACCCAATCACTCCATTTTCACACCAGCCACGCACTCCAGGTGCCCTAAGCTGATGATGTAGTCTGGGGCTGGGGAGACAGCTCAGTAGAATAAATGCTTGTCTGGCAAGTGCGAGGTCCTGAGTTCAATCTCCAGTACCACAAAATAATAATAATAATAATAATAATAATAATAATAATAATAATAATAATAATATTCTATGTCAGTCTGGGCATCGTGGCACATGCCTGTAATCCCAGCACTAGGAAAACAGAAGTCAGGAGTATCACTGTGAGTCTGAGCTGCATACTGAGATCCTGCACAAAAAACAAATAAGCAACCAAACAACCGAAACCTTAAAATTCCTATTTTTGTGTTAGGAATTTTAAAGATAGTGGCAGAATGACCACTTTTCCAATTTGTAATTCAAAAATTGAACATGAATTAAGTATTACTGACATTCTGCTGTATAACAAAAGTGATTTTATCAATGTTTCAATCGATTATTCATGTTTGGACTACATAAACTGAAGAATGGTACATCCTCAAGCTGGAAGGATCAGGAAAGAGTTTTGAAATATAAAATCACATATTAACGATTCTTTAAAATGACCTCTTAGCACTGCCCAGATTCTCTGGCTCTTCCCTATTAAAAAATATTTTAGTGGCTGCTGTCTTCATCATGACACTAAGGAATGGGGATCTACAGTAGGAGACCTTGGCTTTGGCATATTTTTGCGATCCGACCTTGGGTCAGTGTCCTAACATTTATGTACCTTTCACTCTAGAAAGATCATAATTGATTTTTTTGTATGAATAACTTTAAAGGTTCTACTATGGAATTCTATCTCTATCTATCTATCTATCAATCATCTATCTATCTATCTATCTATCTATCTATCTATCTATCTTCTTTCCTTCTATCTTTGCAGTTCATCAAATACTTCCTACATACTGAGCATAATAAATGAATTTCTTCTGTGAGGAGGACAATTGTGAAAGTGATAATGGCTGACAGCATCTGGGGCTGAATATATGCAGACAAGTTTGCTTCACTTTACAGACGTTTACTGTTCCAGAGTGAGACTGAAATGGGGACATGAAAGATGATACCACGTCATGAGGTAGGATTCAAGACTTTGGAGAACAAAAGAGAAGCCTTGGAGGGGCACAACTTCAGTTATATAGGGGAATCAGTATCCTGTGATTAGGATCCATTAAAGGGATTTTAAAAAATGATTAGTCCTTTGATAAATGTGCAGACGATAACTGGGAGGGCTGATTCAACCCAAGAAGAAGTACAAGTACTAAGTAAAAAGCATCGGGAGAACTTAGGTGTTCTGCGATCTCAAGCGTTTAGAAACAGGATTGTAGTTTCCGAAAGAATATTGTAGGAAGGTAAGTGAGAAGGACCCACAATGGTAATAGGAAAAGTGTCACTAGGAGGGAGATAGCTATCATCGGTTAATTGCTTACTTTTGTTAAGCACTATGCCAAGTAGTAGATAAACACAAATATTTTAAACAACTTTTACAAAAACTAAGTAATTTAGGTACTTTATTAGCAAGGTCTTTTAGCAGAAAACTGATGTTGATCAAGGCAGAGGAATGCACACAAATTCACAAAACTCTGAGGTTTACAAGTGCATTTTTTTTTTTTAGGGTAGGATCTGCAGGTTATTGAGAGTCTCGCTACTACAGCTGACACAGTGATCTTCCTGTTTATAGCCTCCCAGGAGTTGGGATTACAGGCACGTGCCACCATGCAGCCAAGTCGCAAATGCCCTCTCAGTGCACTCCAAGGGTGCAGCCAGTATGGCAGGTCCTGACAACGGACCCTCCAGCCCCTGTGCCTACTTGTAGGCATTTTAATCCACTGAGCTATGTGGACAGCCCAACAGGTGCATTTTTGAATTAAGGTATTTTTCTTGGGATAAACATTAAGGATTTCTGAGGAAAAGTTAGAATTGCATGGTACATATCTTCTGAAATAAAAATAACTCTTTTGCTGAAAATTCTGAAGAGGAATGTCAAGATTTAGAAGACACTATCTCAGAAGGTGAGTGTGAGCCTTTTCTTATTTTTTTTTTTTTTTGTGAGCATTTTCTTTATCCATACATTGACATTATTTTATGCAATTATAAATTTTGGATGTGTAACAATAACAATTTAATTAATAAAATTGAGGGATTCAAGATGGAAGGATAATTTTACTCATTTTCCATAGCAGGAAATTACTAGATAGTAAATATAAAACATAAATTTGAAATCATTGCATTAAACAAACTTACAATATTTTTAAATTCTTTTCTTCTATAATTGTGTGTTTTAGTGATCACACTTAATATCTATTTTTTCTAGAAATACTTATAAGGAGGCTGGCATTTTAATTTTTCTTTTTAGTTACTCCCCTTGGTTACTGAAATTAATAATATTAACATAATAGCTTGAGAAGTTTAATCATATTTCAATGCAGTTTTTCTGATTGTTAATATTTCTATTTTTAAAAGTATGAAAGTGCTTCTAGAATGATGTTTTCCAACTTCAAAGTTTTTGTAAATGGCTTTCACTTTATTTCTTTACTGAAGAAATTTGCTATTGTAGAATTTGTATTGTGAATCTATAAGATTTATAACAGTGTATTTAAATATTTAAAAAGCTTCATTTTAAAGTAGATTTTAGGAGTTAAAAGGCAGCATCTGCAAATAATTTGGGGAGTCCTATGTCCGACTCCCCCCGAGCAGCAAGCGTATCTCTATCAAGGCCTTACACAACCAGGGATGTGCAGAGAGTCGGATCTGCTCATTCATTCTCTGCCTGCAAAAACTTAGAGCAATCTTGCATTGCCAATCATGGGAACTCCAAGTACTTTCTCAGCTAACTCCAGCTGTATTTGTGGCCCTTCTTCACTCTTCCCTGGCACCTGACCCCTACACAGTTCCACGTTTTCCAATTCATTACCACATTCCGTTCAAAACCTTCATCTATAAAGAATTCCGGTCCAACGCTAATGATATGGCTTTTCTCCATCCGTTCTTTATAGGTAGTTTCAGAGCTATGCTAATTTCACATGTGTCAATTTTCCTTGGAAACAATTCAAAGAAGCTTCAGCAGCAGGGGAAGCAGCTTTTTTTTTTCCGTATCTGTCACCACCTACATCTTCCTCTGTGTTCTAGTCAGGTATTTATTAGAGGAACAGGTATAACACAAAGAACAAATATGACACAAGATGTGCCAGCCCAGTCAGATGTGGAAGTGTTCAGAGAGCATCTGCACAGTGCTAACTGAAGAACTCAGTTCCAAGGCTTTTATACTCCCTGCAGTGTTCCATCCCAACTGGTCCCTACTGATCTTAACCAGTTTCTACCCATTCTCAATAATCTCTAATGGTCAGCCATTGTGTCAGCAACAGAAGGCAGAAGAATCTGCTATGGAAAGCTGAAGGGTCCAATCTAGAGGCTCATGAGTCTGTGCAGCCTCACAGTGTGAAACAGCCAGGCAATGCAGCCTAATTGATAAAATGTATCGACCACCATGCATCCAGCCAAGTTGACACAATGTATCAACCACTACAATCCACCCCTTGTCAATTTGGCAACTAGACATATTTCTTTAAATCAGTCTCCAGATACAAAGCTATGCATATAATTGCACCAAACTTTGTTATAACTATACTATCCTACATGTAAATAGAAAGGCACTCATACCTTCAACACTGACATAGGTTAAGAACTGGTACTAAATTTATCCATATTATATTATAACACAACTATATACAGGGGTGAAATAGTATAATTATAATCCCCTTTTTTGTAGCTGATCACAGGGTAATAGATGATATTTGGAACTACCTTCTTCTACTACCCATTCTGTATTCCCAAGTATCTCAGCAGGTCTTGGTTCTTTCCCTTGGAGTGATCCATACCTTTATTCCTGAAGGCTCTGGACTATTTATGATTGTGCCTGTTTTAGGCTGTTGTAGCTTCCCATTCACCTTAATAACGGCATGGCAATACTAAAAGGTGCCCCACGGGATCTCCTGCACTCCATGTATATTCTTCCTTTCCTCCATTATGGAGTAGTAATTCAATTTCTCCTTGATAGTCTGGGTCAATCACCCCTGACAACACAATTTCATCTTTAGCGTGTTTTCTCAAAGGCATGAGGAGTCCAAAGTGGTCAAGGGGAAAATCTTAGTTTCTAGTTCAGTGGTATTATTGCTGTGCTTGTTGGTACAAGCCTCCCCCCACTCCAGACCTAGGACTTCTAGTCCAGCAGAGCATAACATTGTGGGGACAGGAAGCAAAATTTTTGCTAGTGGATTACTAGGGGTAATGGTGAGTGGTATCATTCCTACTCCCACCCATGAATCCTGGGTACGGGAGATATGGTACCATACAAAGGGCACTGATTCAAAGCATATACAGCCTGTTTAAGTACCTTACCCCAGCCTTCAAAACCTTTCTCACCTAACTGGCATTACAACTGCATCTTCAAAAGGCCATTCCAATGTTCTATCAATCCAGCTGTTTCCAGATGATGAAATAAGACCATTGAATTCCATGAATAATGAGCCCACTGCTGCATCTCTTTGGCTGTAAAATGTGTTCGTTAGTCAGAAACAATACCGTGTGGAATACTGTGGCAGTGTAGAAGGCATTCTGTAAGTCCATGGACAGTAGTTTTGGTAGAAGCATTACATGCAGCAAAGGCAAATCTATACCCAGAATATGTGTCTATGCCAGTAAGGGCAAAGCACAGTCACTTCTACGGTGAAAGTGGTCCAATATAATCAACCTATCACCAGGTCGTGGGCTGATCACCCTGGGAAATTGTACCATATCGGGGATTCAGTGTTGGCCTCTGTAGTTGGCATATTGGGCATTCAGCAGTGGCTGTAGCCAGATCAGCTTTGGTGAGTGGGAGTCCATGTTGCTGAGCCCATGAGTAATCTCCATCCTGACGCCATGGTCACTCTGTTCATTGGCCCATAGGGCAATAATAGGGGTGGCTGAAGAAGGAGGTTGGCCACTATCCACAGAACGGATCATCTTATCCACTTGATTATTAAAGTAGTCTTCTGCTGATGTCACCTTTTAGTGAGCATTCACATGAGAAACAAATATATTTACATCCTTTGCCCATATGAAGAGGTCTATCCACATAATTCTTCCCCAGATAGTCTTGTCAGCAATTCTCCAATCATGCTCTTTCCAAATTCCTGACCATCCAGCCAGACCATTGACTATGACCTATGAGTCAGTATATAGCTGCACATATGGCCACTTCTTTCTGCAAGCAAAATGTACTAGCAGGTGCACTGCCCAAAGCTCTGCCCATTATAATGATTTCCCTTCACCATTGTCCTTTAGTGATGTCCCAGAAAGGGGCTGTAATGCTACAGCTGTCCACTTGTGGGTGGTGCCTTCATAGCATGCAGAGCCAACTGTAAACCAAGCTCTAGTCTTCTCTTCCTCTGACAGCTGATTATATGGTACACCACACAATGCTATGGGTGCGTGCCTGGAGACAGAGGGCAGCATAGCAAGTGTAGGAGCCATAGATATCTGGGTAATGTCCTCGTGTAAATTACTTGTGCTCTCTGGGCCTGCCCTGGCTCTGTAATGAGTGTAGAATTTCCATTTAATGATGGACTATTGTTGAGCACGTCCAACCTTATGACTTGATGGATCAGATAATATGTAGGCCATAATAGGCAGGTTTCAAGGTGACCTGGTACCCCATAGTTTAGTGTTCAGTTTCCACTAATGCCCAATAGCAGACTAAGAGCTATTTTTCAAAAGGAGAGTAGTTGTCTGCAGAAGATGGCAGAGCCTTGCTCCAAAATCCTAAAGGCCTCTGCTGAAATTCACCTGTGCGGGCTTGCCAGAGACTCTAAACAGCATCCTTATCTATGAATTAATCTTCATGTACCATTGGATCTCCTGGATCATACAGTCCCAGAGGCAGAGCAGCCTGGACCTGTTGCAGGGCTTTTTCCTGTTCTGGGCCTCACTCAAAATTAGCAGCTTTCCTAGTCACTAGGTAAATGGGCCACAGTAGCATACCTAAGTGAGGAATATGTTGCCTCCAAAATTCAAACAAGCCTACTGGGTGCTGTGCCTGCTTTTTGGTCATGGATGAAGCCAGATACAACAACTTATCTTTTACCTTAGAAGCAATATCTCTACATGCTCCACACCATTGGATTCCTAGAAACTTTACTGAGGTAGAAAGACCTTGAATTTTTGTGGGATTTATTTCCCATCCTCTGGCTCTCCAATGTTGTACTAACAAATCCAAGGTGTTTGTCACTTCCTGCTCACTAGGTCCAATCAACACAACACTATCAATGTAATGGAGCAGCATAATACTTTGAGGAAGAGAAAAGCAATCAAGGTCCCTATGAACTAAGTTGTGACACAGGGCTACAGAGTTATTATACCCTTGAGGTAAGACAGTGAAGGTATATTGCTGGCCTTGCTAAGTGAAAGCAAATTGCTTCTGATTATCCTGATAGAGAGGTATGGGGAAGAAGGCATTTGCCAAATCAACAGCTGCATACCAACTACCAGGAGATATGTTAATCTGCTCAAGCAAGGAAACCACATCTGGTACTGCAGCTGCAATTGGAGTCACCACTTGGTTCAGCTTACTGTAATCAAACATCAGTCTCCAAGACCCATCTGTCCTCTGCACAGGCCAAATGGGAGAGTTAAATGGAATCACCACCCTTGCATCCTTCGGTTCCTTGATGGAGTCACTAATTTCTGCAATCCCTCCAGGAATGTGATACTGCTTTTGGTTCACTATTTTACTAGGCAAGGGCAACTCTAATGGCTTCCATTTAGACTTTCTAACCATAATAGCCCTAACATGACAGGTTAGGGAACTAATGTGAGGATTTTGCCAAGTACTGAGTATGTCTATTTCAATTACACATTCTGGAACAGGGGAAATGACTACACGATGGATTCGAGACCTATTAGACCCACTGTGCATCAGACATTTGCTAAAACTCCATTGATCACCTGACCTCCGTAGGCTCTTACTCTCACTGGAGGGCCGCTGAGGTGTTCTAGATCCCCCAGAATTAGTGTTAGTTCAGAACCAGTGTCCAGTAGTTCCCAAAATGTCTGACCATTCCTCTTTCCCCAGTGTACAGTCACTTGGACAAAAGCCCTTAGGTCCCTCTGGGGGAAGGATAGGAGAAAGATTGACTGTACAAATTCTGGAGATATTTGGATCCTTCTCCAAGGAGGTCTGGCTTCCTCATCATTCAAGGGGTTCTGTGTCTATAAGCTGGCTCAAGTCTGGGAACTGTTTGAGGGGCTGGGATTGCTTATTACCATGATTTGAAGCAGGTCTGTTATTTTGCCTCTAAATTCTTTTGTTTACATAAGCCTAGCAAAAATTTTGTAGGTTTCCTGTCTATTTCACTTTTGGAAACACCGTGGCTAATCAACCAACACCATAGGTCTATGTGTGTCAGATTATTTTAGTCATTGTTCCACTTCTGCTATTCACGGTGATTCAGCGCTGCCACTTTACCTCTGCCACTTTGGGATCCAATCAAGCCCATGACCCTTAAATTTCCTGATTGAGTAACTGCTGCTCCTACCTTAAGGTCTGACATACAGAGAAGAGCAGTAACAGAGTTCTTCAGGGATGCTGGTGCTCCCGTCACAAATCTGTTTCTCAAGGTGTTATGGAAGGGCATGTTTTCAGGATCTTCCAAATGTGGAGAATTAGGTTTAACACAACAGATCTACTCCAGCATTTTCCTTTCCCTAAGCCTCTGGATCCGTTCATCTATAGTTAACCAAGGAATATCAGGCATCTCTAACTCATTCACTATGGGCCATCTTTTAAGCGACACTTCTACCAGCCAGCCAAATAGACTATTAACACCTTTCTTTACTCCACGAACCACAACATTCAATTCAGAGTCCCTACTTAGTGGGCCCATATAAATAAACTCAGCCTGATCCAGATGTATGTTTTTTCCACCATTATTCAACCCCGGTAAAATCCATTCCATGCTTCCTCGTTAGAACTCTGCTTATAAGAGCTAGAAAACTCAAGAAGGTCTTTGGGAGAATAACGGATCTCCTCATACATCACCATAGTTACTTCACTTTAGGTAACTTCTGTGATTGAAGCCTAGTTATGGGCCTAGAGACAAAAATGGGTGGTGAGGGAGGGTCCAGAGGAGTCCCACCAGTATTCTGTGCATTCCATGTAGGTTTGATTTTTCCAGATATATTAGGAGACACTAACATGCCAGAGGGTAAAGACAGTGATCCCTCTGCCACAGTGGGTAGTGAAATCACTTCCTCAGGCAAAATAATCTCATTAGCATCTAAAAACTCAAAATGCTCAGCCTCCTCAGGATCCTCCCACACATCTCCATTCCAATTCATGGGATCCATTCTTGTCCAATCAGTGCCCTCACTTTCGCTTCAGATACCCTGGAGGCTGAGCACTTAATTTATGTGGGAGTTCAGCCAGGCGAATTATGAGGGACTGCATTTGGGTCTCTGCAACCTCAGTCTAAAAGACAGGAGATTATCTGGGAGGAAACACTTAGAGACATGTAAATTTTTTCTCTGAGTCTGGAGCTGGGAAATGGTGTCTTTAAGCTCCTTATTTTCATTCAAAAGTTTGTACAATGAGGCTAAGACAAACTAGCTGGCATCACTATATTCCTTACTTTGCCAAAGAGATTCAAAATTTTTCTGCATGGAATCTCTAAATTCTTTAGATCTCACCAATTGTTACGGTTTATTTCTAGTTGTCCCCCCAAAGTCTCATACAATCATGGGGCGGAGACTTCTATAGATTGAGACTTGGCTCGTGCGTCACTGGGATTATATGTTTTAGTACTGGTGAGAAAAGGTCTGAGAACTGCTGGGAACTATAGGTGTGATCTGAGGCTAAGGCAGAGAGCCTGATGTAATTTAAAGAGAGACAGAAAGACAGACTAGCACTGTTGCTCTCCTGCCCTGATTGGTTGGCTGCTCGTGTCACCATTTTGTTGCTGTTCCAACACCATGAACTGGAAGCTCTCTGCTCTGTTCCATTCAGCCTTGGGCCACTGAATATGGACTGAAACCTTCACAAACTGTGAGATAAATAAACCTTTCCTTCCTTCATTTTTAGTGTCAGGTATTTGTCCCAGCAATAAGAGAAAAGTAATTAAGACACCAATGGTGAATTAGGGTAATCAAATGGATCTATATGGAATGTCAGGTTAAAAACCTCATGCCAAGGAGTATCAATATGCTCCTTAATATCACAGGAGACCATGGTGTCTTTACATCTCATTAGATCTCATAGCCAATTCCAGGAACACTTAAAGCCATTAAAAAGTACATCAGTATATTCTGTTTCTCTAACCCCACTCATGGTACCATATGCTGTTCTAGTCAGGGTTGTGGTTTTTTTTTTTTTTTTTGTCTTTTTGAGACAGGGTCTCACTATCTTTAGTCAGGGTTTTACTAGAGGAACAGATACAATACAAGGAATAGATATGACACAAGATGTGCCAGTCCCAGTGTCAGATGGGGAAGAGTGCTGAGAGCCAATTAAAGGATTCAGTCCCAAGGCTTTTATATTCACTGCAGTGTTTCATCCCTAATGGTCCCTACTGTTCTTAACTGGTTTCTACCGGTTCCTAACAGTGCCTAATGGTTAGCCATTGTGTCAGCAACAGAAGGCAGAAGAATCTGCTATGAAAAGCTGAAGAGTTTAATCTGGAGGCTCAGGGGTCTGTGCAGGCTCACAGTGTGAAATAGCCAAGCAATGCAGCCAAGTTGATGAAATGTATTAACCACCATGCATCCAGCCAAGTTGACACAATGTATCAACCACTATGCTTTGTGAGTGTTCACCTCTGTGTGGTAGAACTGATTCAGCTCCATTTCCAAAACTTTCGAGCTTTTTTTTTTTTTTTTTTTTTTTTTTTTTTTTTTTTTTTTTTTTTTTTTTTTTTTTTTTTCCTTCTTCCTGTCTTTGGACTACCCCTCAGCTTTAAAATGATGCTAGTATTATAGTTAAAAATAAAAACAGTGTTGTACTACTCTTTCATTATATAATTTTTATTTTTTTTTTACATATTTGCAGGACAGAATGTTTACATGTCCTGGGGAGAGTGGATACGTGCACAATAATGTTCACCTTAGTTATATTTTCATCTTCGCATTGGTGAAAGCTTAAAATGACACTTCCTTCCAGCCTCTCTCCCTCCATCTTTTTTTTCCCATTCTCATTATTTCTTATTTCTTTCTTTCTTTCTTTCTTTCTTTCTTTTTTTTTCTTTTTTGTATTTTCAGTACAGGGTCTACAGGGTCTTACTATCTAGATCAGATTCATAGTGATTCACCGGTGTTCAGCCTCCCAAGAGCTGGGATTGATTACAGGTCTATGCTCCATACCCAGTCTCCATCACCCTAGGGGCAGGGCCAGGCCAGCACTGCGTGTGGGGGATTGAACCTCTGAGTCATGGTTATACTGAGAGGTAATATATTATTTACAAAGCAATTGAATTTATAAGTGAGATAAAATTTCTCAGTGATGGAGGATTAAGCAAAATTCTATCTCTCAGGATAGAGTTAAAACAAAATTCTGCATTTAGATTTTCTTGCGACATCACTGAGATTGCCAAATGATTTCACAAATTGACTCCAAAGGATTTAAGGTTGAGATGAGGGTGCAGAGTTCTCGCTGAACTGCACTTGACTCTCCCCAGAATTCAGTTCAGACAGATTTTTTTTTTATCTCTAAATAAAATGTTATCTCTGTTCAACAGAGTTAGAAACTATAGCTGCAGGAATATACAGCATTATTCAGGAAGAAAAGTTGATCTCAAGACCTCATGATCTAGAAGGGCAGACAATCAGAAAATTAAAATTCAGGGAGAAAAGACCAATGCTGCAAGGGAGTTCCAAAGTGTGAGGAGAGCAACCTCACAGAGACTTGGGTCAGGGAGACTGTGAGAGCAGGCATTGGCCGAGACAGTAACCCTCCTTGGAAAGGAGCAAGGTACAGCTTAATGAAACTCACAGTGAGGAGATTATGTTTAAACTTCCCAGTAGAATTATTGTGGATGAAAGTGTTACCTCTTTTCTTTTTGGAACTTTTCTTTCCCTGAAGCAATTATGTAGGCAAAATGTCCTGCATGAAAAAGAACCCACAGGGATTGGGTTGCAACTTGGACGTATGGTGCTAACAGATAACCTTTAGTCAAAGCAGCAGAAGCAGGCGCTGAGCCCAGTGGCTGGGCTATCAGGCTGTGACTAGATGGTGTCAGCTTGACATTTTCCTGTTGGTCACCCTCCTGAGGGAGAGATACTGATCTTAGTTTTGTTTATTCAATGAAGCTGATGTCTTGTCAGGTTTTGATAAATGTGTTTAGGAACCAAAAGGGATATGGTTATAATGTGTCTTCGGCTTATTGTAGTGTTTTTATTTTCCACTCGAGTTTCAGAGAGAGAGAGAGAGACCTAAGTGATGCATATTTAAATCATTAACTACTGGGCCTCATGAAGGTAGCCTGTGCCTAATGAGATATGCCCAAGGACACTCTTCATTTTTTTCCACCAGCCATGGCATGCAATGTTTATACAGCATAGGATTTTTAAAAAGACAACTTACTCCTCGGAAGAGATGAGTAGTGATGTATGAAATTTCTTTAAGTGAGATAAATTTTCCATTCTGCAAATTGCAGCCCAAGCTCGCAGTGCAAATAGTCCTATGGAGATAAAAACTTTGACTTTAATACTTTCCTGTGAGGGGCTTGAATGAAATCTTATCTTTTAAGAGTAATTTATTTTTTTCAATGCAAATAGGAATAGAGATGTTTGTTGTGCATATGAAAGTAAATAAAAAAAAAAAAACAGAAATGAGAAGAAGGAAGATGTCCTACGTGACAAGAAAAAAAAAAAGGATCTAAACTTTATGACTCTGAGGAGCCTACCTGAGTTTTATATGGCCTGCCTGCTTGCACCCTGCCTTTCTGGATGTAAGATGAGGCCTTCTACACAAAAACATGCTAATATGGATTCCTAGAGACAAAGGAAAGTTGGCGTGCGAATGAAGATGTAGGCCATAAAAATATATATGCTTTTCCTTTTGTAGTACTGTCTCCTTTAGAGATGGGGCTGGGAGACACTGGCAAAGTTTGTACAAATGGCATAGCTCCCTTGTGATGCCTGGCTTCAGTGCCAGCTATCATTCAGGCAAAGGCAGGAGGATGGTGATTTGGAGTTCAATCTGGGTAACTTAGTATGACCTTATCTTAAAAAAGGTGGAGCACCGGGTGTGGTGGTGCACGCCTGTCATCCCAGCACTTGGGAGGCTGAAACAGCAGGATCAGTTCGAGTTCGAGACCAGCTTGGGCTACAAAAGTGAGCTCAAGGCCAGCCTGAACTGTATAGAGAGACCCTGTCTCAAAAAGACAAAAAAAAAAAAGTTGGAATTTGGCTGAATGATGGAGCACTTGTTCAGCATGACTGAGGCCCTGTCTTCACCACTGGGGATGCGGGGAAGAACAACAACAAAGAAGAAAAAAGCAAGCAAGCTGAGTGCATTGATATTCTTATAACTGGAGAACACAGACTGGGGTCACACATTAAGAAAAAATATCTGCTTCATGCAATAACAAGATGTCCCAACAGCCAGACCTCAGAAACACTTTTTCTGACATCACTGATGTGAGTTGTCGAAGCAATGAAGTGTGGCTTGTCCCAGACTTACAGTGGCTCCACTCACAATTCGTGGTTTGTTAGCTTTGTAAGGACACAAAGCGCACACGTACAATCATTGTTTTCCACTTTCAGCACAGCATTCAATGCACTCCTGTGATAATCAATACTTTGTTATAAAATAGGCTTTGTGCAATTATGCAATTGTTCACTTAAGAAGGCTTCTTAAGAAGGTGAAGGGTAAAGGAATAGGAATGAGACAGAAGTGAGAAAAGAATGGGAAGGGAAATCAAGCAATTTTGATCATCAAGAATTTGCTCCCATAGGCAACTGAAGCTTAATTCCACCGAGAGAATTTAGTGTTACATGTAAAACAGACTGACAGGATAGGAAAGGAAGCTGGGATATATATACGCTTAAATTCTATTGGCTGTTGTTTGAGGGGCATCTCTAAAATCATTAATTCTCAGGTTCTTACAGACCAGTTTTAGGGGCATTATAAAACTTTCAAGCTATGAAGGCATAGATCATTTTTCTAATTTTTTTATTACTTTTAATAAGAAATAGCATAGAAAAAACAAGAAAAAAAAAGAAATAACATAGGGACAGTTTCAAATCACATTAGTAGAACAACAACTGATATAATTGATACAATGTACATAGTTGCCTTCATAGTACAAGATGCAGACATGATAACTTTTCTAGACACTATCGGTACAAATATTTCTTCTCATGAACTAAGAGAAAGTAGTTGCGTACATAGAGCAACATTCCATAAGAGTGACTGTTGCAAGTTGGACAGACCCTGATGGGAACAGAGGCTCCTGGGGTTGATGTGGGTGGGGACAGCTGTCTTATGTAGTATTCATTTCTCACTTCCCATATGTGCCAAATATATATGAAAAATCATATGCATTTTATTAATTTTCCTATTTACACATTGAAAGCAGTTTATTTGTCTGATTTTAGAAGACATCTCATTAGCAACAACTGTGTTTCTTATTTTTATAATGATCCATCGGTAAAATCTTTTGTAGGTTCATCCCTTAGAAGGAGTGAGTTAAAAATAGTATTTACAAGATGTTTAGGTAAGGACGGGGTTGCAATATGGTAAGAAGCTTTAACTCAAGGGAAAAATAATAAAATCAAAATTCTCTTGTCTAATCACCTTGTAAAATACACTCTTCTTGGATACTTTTCTTGCTGGATGGTTACTACAACTTTTGTTTTTATCTTCTTGCTCACCTATAGGATTTTTTTCCCCAAAATTTTAGAGGATGTGTCCTGTATTAAAATAGGAGTATATTAAAGTATTTGAATTATGGTATAAAAGCTGTACTAAAAGAAAGAATATATCTTAGCTCTAATGTTACTTGTTTGAAAAATATAATTTACAATGCCAGTCATTTTAAATGAAAGAGAATGTATGTTTTACTTTCCCACTTTTTACAATAGCAACTCAACAGCAATTGACTATGATTGAAATAGGAGTGAAAGATCTTATGCAGCCACATAGAAAAAGCACAGCAATGGCTGCCATACCGTTATGAGTCTGGTGTTTCTTTATTCACTTTAGAGAAGTGAATGGTATACTTTGGCCACAGAACCCAATCTGTGTTTTGTTTTGTTCACTTGTTTTTCTAAATGAAATGTTATCTGAGCACATTTTAATCTACTCTTCTATGCTTGTGTAAGTACTGCTTATGTAGAGTTAAATGGTGGTGATTGCAACAATTGCTGGTCTGCTGCTCTGGTGAGACAGCTCAGCCATCTAAGGTGCCTGCTGAGGTGATCTTAGGTGGGTGCAGGGGACCACGGTATGATACCTGGCACCATATGCCGTGCTATCCCCACTTTCAAGGGAGGGTGAGCCAGCCAAAAACGAAACAAAACAAAAAAGTTACTGGTCTGTGAAGCTGAAAGAAATTGACATTTTTTCCTTTCATTGATCACTGGTTTGAAAGAATAATTCAATGGGGACTATTATTTATTTTCAAGAGCTTCATATTTACTAGTTTGCATTTCAGTTACTATATTTTTATGATCAATTAGGAATATTTTTAGTATAAGTAGAGTTATAAAATTGTACACTGGAGATAGATAGATAGATGGATAGATAGATAGATAGTTATTTACACTTTGAAAGATGAATGTATATAATTTTTAAGAATAGTAAACTGGATGTTAGATGCATTTTATTAATTTTCCTATTTACACATTTAATGCAGCTTATTTGTCTAATTTTAGAGGACATCTCATTAGCAACAACTGCATTTCTTATTTTCCTTGTACTTTTCTGGAAATTAAAACTTATAAGAAGTTGGAAGCCCAGTAACCATTCTCTTTATCAGAAGATATGAGTTCTGTATCAGTCAGGGCTCACCAGAGAATAGATGTAATGGAAGCTCTATAAGTGTATAGGATTTCCAGGAAGGCAGACTCAGAGGTGGAAGCAAGGAAAGGGACCATCTGTGCACTGGAGATTCAAGCTAACTGGAGTGCTCTGCAGCGCCTGGTGGGAGTTGATGTGAAGACACCAAAGAGGCTGAGCTGGAGGCTGAAAGCGTGGAGCAGACGCCAGGAGACGATGCCCAAAGTGAATATGAAGCCCAGGGGCTCCTCTTAAAAAAAAAACAGAGGTGAGATTTCTTCTTCTTCATGTCCCCCTTCTACCATTCGTGACGAGCAGCCTAGATTAGGTCTTCTGTCTTCAGCACATCCCTTCTGCTACGCTCAGAGCTATG